>JAODAL010008411.1:0-72500 GCA_025379985.1 Phyllomedusa bahiana | reverse complement strand
TTTTTTCCAATGCCGTGTAAACCTAGCCTAAGGGCGAGTTTAGTAAATGTTTAACCAAAGATAGCAGGCTAATTTTTAGTCTATAATTAAGGGCTATAAATATTTGAATAGCCCTTGGAAGAAAAACTGTTCCCCATCCCTGATCTAAAACACAAATCCCCCCATTCACAGTGAGCATTAGATCTACAAATATCTAGGGGTGCTTGTACACGGTGCTGTGTTGTGGCGTTGTGTGGGTGCAGTTGTTCTGCTGCAGCACAGAACTGCAGTGTAAGGCTATATGTACAAAGCACTGGATTCTCGTCGGATTTTCAGTGGATTCAAAAATACTGAATCCGACTGTACCCAGCGCTGTGTGGACTTCAATAGAAAATCCATGCTGTAGTCCACACAGTACGGGTTTTCTACTAAAATCACGTTCTATCTTCTGCCGGAGACCTGCCGGATTCCAGTGCAGCCCATGTACAGGGCCGGAGGGAAATTCGGAAACCACCCGCGGCTTTTGGCGCACACGGGTGTGCGCCAAAAGCTGCGGTTCAGCAACGTTAAATTGCCGTCTGATATTGGATGGCATTTTTACACTGCGGTGTTGACGTAACCTAATGGTCTTTATTCGAGTTCCTTTTAATTTTCTAAATTGGTTGTAAAGGTGTTGCGAGTAATCAACTACTGTGTTTAAAGTCTACAAAACCACAAGTCCAACGAACTTATGCTCCACTGCTTGATGTATCCAATGAAGGCAATTCCATGCTGAAATGTTGCATTTGCAAAGGTCTGAAAAACAGGCATCTATCTCCCTCAATATGCAAAACTGAGAGTCACTCAACTAAGTGATCATCTGTTGTAAAATCACAAGTGACTATATATTAATGCATATTACTAAATTCGTACCAAATATTGCACAATTTTTTGCATTACAACCAAGGTGTGTCAGGATTCTGTATTTATCAGTTGTGGATATAACCTTTGCTACTGAGCACTCTAACATCCATCTTTGGTATTTTGAACTCTCTGTACCCTATAAGCACAATAATGGACTACTCACTTGCAACACCTTTCCAAACAATTTAGGAAACGGAGAGGAGCTTGCGGTTAATAACGGCAGTTACACTATAGTACTGCAACAGAAAAAAAGCACCAAAAACAATATAAATCCTCATGGTGTGAAAGCATCCTAAAAGGGGTTGCTTCATGAAAACAACCCTTTACATGTGTCCACATGGGGCAAGTAGACTTCATAGAAGAGCGGCAATAGAAGCTATAAAGTGAACAATGGCAATTGCCGGGGAAATACGTGACCACAAGCAGCATTCCCAGAAATAATAGCTGATCACTGGAGGCCAAAGACGCTGGACCCACAGAAATCTACTGATCACAGCAGTGTCTTATGTAATAGGATTTAATATCTTCTATGCCAAGTTATCAACTATCAGGTTCCTCATCAGTTTGTGCTTCATTATCAAATAAGATGCAAAAAGAAATCATTTGTAACGTGATCTAAACGGCTTATTACTTTTTATTTAAAGGGTTTTTGCCAGGACGTGCATTATCTGCTAAGAAGCTAATGTAAACAAGCCATGCTGAGCTAAGAGAGAGACACAGCCAGAGCACAAAGCCTGCATAAAGGATCGTGTGAAATGTTCACTCAAATAATCAAACTACAACTAGTGGATTCTGTATACAAAAGACAACACCTTTTCTCCACAGCAGCTTGAAAGCTCCTTCATGTTCCCAGTCATCAGATAAAGCAGGGATCTACTCAGATAATCACACTACAACTAGTGGATTTTGTATACAAAAGACAACATATTTCTACCCGGTGCCTTGAAAGCTTCTTCAGCTCCCTCTCATCAGATAAGAAGTGTTCTCTGCGCAAGCCCGGCCAGTAGCTCTTGTCAGGTCGTATCTAATAGAAGCTTTGAAGTAACTAAGTACAGGTAAGGCAGCCTGTAGCTCTCTCAGACTGCACTATTTGTAATCACATATATTTAGAAAAGTGATTAAATAGCCAGTTTGGTTTAATCCCAAAACCGTCAAACTTTTAAAATCGGGGAAAAAAACCCCTTTTAAAAAATCCATTTTTATATTTAAATCCTTTAAAAAAAACCCAAAACCCTGGGTACCAACAAGCCCAAGGTGTAAAAGGTTTCAGATGCAATATATGACGCAAAAAGGAATGGTTCCTTGGGCAGAAAAAGGCAAGGGCCTTTTTTTTGCGGGCGCTGTATGCCTTTTCCACTAATAAAAAAAACCCGGGCCGCAAATGAACAGTAGTTTTAAAGGGAGGGGGGGTTTTTACGGGTCTCTGTTTTTCCCTTTTTAAAAATTGGGGCCCATAAAAAATGGGTTTAAGGAGAAAAAACCTACCCACCCTACTTCCCCAAAATTTCGACTTCTACAGGTTCCTTAGCGGGGTTTTTGCATATTCTTTTCCACGGGTTAAAAAGAGAAGTTTACAGCAAATTGGATTACATTATTTCTAACTTTAGACTTCTTTTCTTTTTCAAACGGATTTTAAATTAAAAAGTATAAAATTTAACAACTTTTCAAAGGAAAAACAAAACCCAAGTGTTTTCAACAGTTTTTGGCATAGATGACATATTTTAAAAACATAACAAAGGGTTCCCCCGGTAGCCAAAACTAACAGAGTCACTACTAAGATAAGGATTATCGACTTGTCCAAACACTGTATATAGGTTTTATCACTCTAAATTAGCACTTTGCAATGATGAGGAACAATAGAATACACAACTGAGAAAAACAAAGCAAATCTATAAGGAACAATTACATTCCAAAACAGAGTTGGAACAATCATTGATGATCTTTCCGACTCGACCCGGGTGGACCGCACACAAAACGCACCCGTACTGGGAGAAGCTGGTAACAACGGGGGGCCCGCAAAAGACCCCCAAAAATTAGGCCCCCAATTACCAAGAAAACTAAAAACCTTTAGCTACGAAACAAATTTTTAGAGTTCTTGGCATCAATGCTTTCTTTAAGCTGCACAGGAGCTTAGTTTAAAAGCTTCCCCTGCTCAGGGAAACAATTTTTGCAAATTGCGGGAGACCATCTGTACAGACCCTGCCCCTTTTTCCCCCAACCATAGAAAACTGAATTCAAAGAAGAGTGTAGGAAAGACACAGAAAGCTAAACACTGAGGAGGACTGAAGCTACAGAAATCACAGAAATTATATAAACCCAGTCCTAAAATATAACTTTTAATAAATATCTAATAATGTACTCTTTTAAAAAAATTTTTTTTTTAATTTTTTATTAAAATTTTATTTTTTAGGGCGGGGTTTTTAAAAATTTCTGTTTTTCTGTAGGGACTTAAATAACCCTTTTTTAAAATAGATATTTTGGGTTTTTTTTGAGTAGAGGACTGAAGCTAGCAGGAAGGTAGTGAGAGGAAAGAGGAAAAAAGTCTGTTAGAGCAATGGGACAACAGTACAGCTGTGCGTGAGTGGGTGCTCTGTGTCATAGGAGAGTACAATCAGCCACAGATCCTTTCAACCACCATAATTGAAAATATACACTGGGTTTTCAAGATAAATTTAAATTTAAAAGGGTTTTCCCAAAAAAGGTAAAATTTTATGTGGGGGAAAAATTTCAAATTAAAATAATAAAAAAATTTTTCACCACTTAAATTTTTATTAAAAATTTTTGTACTAATTTTTTTTTTTAAAACTGGGTTTCCCAAATTTTATTTCCAATATAGTGCAAAACCCTCTCCAAGGGGGTACGACCCGTAACGAAAAACTCAACCCTGGGTCCCGGCATCACCTCTCCTCTCCCGGCAGCTACGTCAGTTCCCTTTTCCCCCGCCTAGTAATCACACATACCACTGTTGAGTGAGCGGAAACCCCTTTTCTTTCATTCTAAAAAAACCCCTTCTCTGTACTTTTTTTACTAATTAGTCAAACAGTGCAAATAAAAATAAAAACAGAAACCCCAATCAAGCATGTGCATTGAGAAAAAAAATCTACATATTTTTGGTTTTCCGCATTGATCTTAAAACCCAGGACCCATGCGAAAGGAGAAGTTTCTAACTACACCGCTAAAATTTTAGTTTTCTCAAAAGCTCTTTCCCTAAAAAAAACCCTTTTTTTGAAATTTCGGGGCCGGGAAAACTTTGTGGGGAAAAGGGACGGTAATGCCAAGCCCTGGGTAGGGAAAAACACAAAGATAAAGCTGTTCAAATAAATTTATACACGCCCCCTTTTGGAAAAACATTGGAAAAGCAAAGTAGGGCAAACCAGGCATTTAAAATGCCTTTTTTGGGAAAACCCCTTTAAAACTGTGTGCTACAGATTTAAGGGTTCCCCTATAACAAAATTTAAAGCAAAAAAGTTAAGCCCGTAAGGGCCCCCGCAGCAAAAGGCTTTTTTCCCAAATTTTAAAAGGGTCGAAGGGACTAATTTATTAAACTGCCACATCATAAACCCCAAATTTCCCGGTCTCAAACCAAACATGACAAAGGGTTTTTTGTGTTTACCCGAATTTTCTGGAATTTTCCCATTTTAAAAAAGAAATTTCATCCAATGGCCCCAAATTTTTATCTTCCCCTATCTACTACTTAAAAAATATCCTTAAGAGTTTATAAAAACCCTTTAAAAGCACGAAAACTTTTTTATATTTTTTTCCCAAAATGAGGAAAAATAAAAAGTTTTTTGGGCTCAGAAAATTTTTATGCAAAAACAAAACTTAAAAAATCTAAAGAAAAAAAAGATTTGTGTGTGTGTTTAAGTAGTGAAACATGGTGAAAAACAAATCTGGCAGCAGCAAAATCATATCAATCTACCGAATAAAGAAAATAAGTCACATACCACAAGGGAAATAGCTATAAGCTAAAGATAACCAAACTAGAATTAAAAAGCAGAAGAGTAAAAGGGCTGTCCTGTAAAAGAAAATATTATCTAGACATTCTCCCTTTCAAAATTAGTTATTTCTGTAATTTGCTTTCATGAAATTTTCTACAGTTCTATACCAAGCCTTGGATTACCGGAAGCTCAGTAGTATAGTCCATGTCACTGCTTAGAAAGAGCTGGGTTGTGCCCCGGGGATCAGGTGTAAAAAAGGGTACGACTTTTTTTTTTTTTTTCCATGGAAGCCTTTAAAACCTCACGCATTGCAACCTACCTTCCAAGGCTTTCAAAATAAGGGAGGAAAGAGAAGGGGAAATGCCCATGATTCCCGGAGGGTGTGAGGGACAGATACACAAAACAGAGGAGAGGAAATGGGTCCTGTAGTTTATAGGGGGAAAAAAAGGCTTCTAAAAAGGTAACGCTGCTGCTCAGCTGCAGAGAAGGGATGCTATAGCACAGGAAAAGAACGCATTAGCACATAAAGCATCACAAGGGGATTATTAAAAAACACATGCAAGTCATTTAAGAATTTTTGTTTGTTTGTTTGCTGGACTAAACAAAAAAGCTCTAAGTGAAAAAACCAACTAGAGGGCAACAACATCTGGTATAAATGGAAGCCATGACACTAAGGTTCAAAGAGCCCTATAAGAACAGTAGCGGGACACCCATATGGGGTAAGGACAGTAACCCTACACTGTCCCCTGGACTACACACCCTAAGAAAACCTTTAAAACAATAGGAGAAACCCGCCCCAATAAGGGCGACCCCAAGTACTAACTCCTAACTGTACCGTACATTAAAATGTGCCGCCTCCTCTAGCGGAAAATGAAAAAATAAATGGATAAATAGTAAGGAACCCACAGTGGGGTGGTACCAAAAATGACAGATATGTAAAAAACGCCAATGCACATGTAAATCAAGAGCACTGGCGATGAAACATATCATGGATAACAATATGTCCCTAGTCAGAAAATGTACTTGTACAAGTTTTGTTGTGTTATAAGACATCATCTGTGTAAATGGCAGGGTTTGTTTCCACAAATATAGACTCTAGTGGTTGGTTACGTGAAGCACATGATGTTTTTTCAGATAAGGCATTAGCAGCGCCTGCCAATTCCCCCACCATTAAATTGGCGTTCAGGGATCTAACACGATTGCATAAGGAATACACCACCTCCTGGTGGGAAATACAGTCTTTGGAACATTACATCCAACAGAGGATTGTCCCCAGAGGGTTGAGGATTACTCTTGCACCAGCAGAAAGATTAAGATCTGATTCAGTATTGGCAAGTTGGGAAAAGGAAGCCACCGAATCTTCTCTGCGTTTTATGCAAATTCTTTTGGAAGAGGAAAAAAGGAGATTTGAGAAGTTTAAAGAGAATTTAAAAAATCAGTCCGAACTCGCACTGAAATTCAAATCTGAGTCAGATTTTGATGCAAGAGAGGTAGAATTGTGTAACAAAATACAGACACATCAAAGTTACATTAAGGAGCGTAAACAATCTATTTTTGCGTGATTTGGCGGATTTTAGGGAAGGAAGGGCGTATTCTTTTCTCTCTAGGAGCACTAGAGGAGATGAATCTGACACCGATATATCATCATCAGAGGCCGAATTTTCAGAATCGGAAAGGAGGTATCCCTTTGCAGGTCGGGGAGGCAGGGGTAGAGGTAAAGGAAGAAAGGGAAGAGGTAACAGCAATTATAATAAAAAATCATGGAATACCACCCCTGGCCAATCGTCATCCTCCTCATATGCTACGGGGCATTTTTTAGACAAACAGCCCCCTCAGTACCCCCAAAGATAAATTCTAGCGATGACCTGCAGATCATTAATGTTTCCCAACGCCAAATCTCTGACAGTGAAAGGAAAGTGTTGAGTAGGGGACTAACATTTGTTCCCACAAACAATTTTAGAGAGTTTGAGTGGGTTAAAGATCTCCACCTCTTTATTCGTAAAGTCAAATGGGCCAGATTTTTTCACAAAAAAGATATGAAGGAATGTGAAGATCTGAGGATCGAATACAGTGATCTAATGGGGGTAAAAACCTTGGTTGACTTGATGTCAGAAGAGGATAAACCCCTAGGAGAAGGGCCCTTCACCACATTGTGCAACAAGAGTAATAACTCATCACCTCCTCAACCATACTCGTGCATTGATTCCTTTCTTGAGATCGTGACTGGTGAATTGAAGGAGCTTAATGGTGTTAAGAATGGACTAAGTAATTTGTCTAGAGAAGAGAGACAGGCTTTAAATGATTTAGAGAAGGACACCTCAATAATCATAAAGCCAGCTGACAAGGGGGGAATGTGGTTGTTATGGATGTACATCAATATCACAGGATGTGTTTGGATCTCCTCCAAGACAAAACTGGTTATGAAGTATTGAGGAAGGATCCTACCATGACCCTTTTGGCACAGCTGAGGGGGATAATGGATGAGGCGTTACACAATCGTATAATCAGCAAACAAGAACATGCTTTTCTTCTTCCTGAGTTCCCTAGGAGAGCTACGTTCTATGGGCTACCCAAAATACATAAGGGAGTAAATCCCCTCAAGGGTAGGCCCATAGTGTCAGGGATAGGGAGTTTGACTCAAAATCTAGGCGTATATGTTGATCTGAATTTGAGGGATTTTGTTACCTTTTTACCTTCCTATATCAGAGACACATATGATTTACTCCTTAAATTGGAGGGCATAACGGTTGATGCAGATACCCTATTATGCGGCATAGATGTTGAAGCTTTGTATTCTTCTATACCGCATGAACAGGGATTGAAAGCGGTGAAATATTTTCTGGATACCCGAGGGACTCAATTTGTGAAACATAATGAGTTTATTCTCTCTCTCCTAAGATTCTCACTGGAGAATAATATCTTTGTATTTGACCGCAGAGTCTACCACCAGCTCAGGGGCACTGCGATGGGGAGCCCGATGGCTCCCACATACGCAAATTTGTTCCTGGGCTGGTGGGAGAATGCTATTGTCTTCAGTGATGAGGAGGAGAATGTGTGGATGGATCGCGTCTTATTATGGGCGCGGTTCATCGATGACATTTTTATACTCTGGAAGGGAGATATGTCGTCCTTTGTTGGTTTTGTTGAGTCTTTGAACGACAACAGGATAGGACTAAGATTCACATTTACCGCGAATGAATTTACCATACCGTTTTTAGACCTTACCATTTCTAAGAATGCGGATTACACGTTGGGTACGAAGGTCTTCAGAAAGGACACCGCTACCAACAGCCTTCCTAGATGGGATAGTTGTCACCCGAGACCACTGATGAGAGGTATTCCTAGGGGGCAATATCTCCGTCTGAGGAGGAACTGTTCTGATATGTATACTTTCAAGAACCAAGCAAGAGATCTCAGGGAAAGGTTTACAAATAGAGGATATCCCCAGTCTTCTCTAAAAGAGGCGTACCATAAGGCCATACAGGAAGATCGGGTTGGTCTTTTGGTCCCCAAGACGAAGGAGGTAGGTCCTGGAGGAGTCACCAGGAATGATCTTCGGATCATTGGGGAGTATAATCCACAGGCAGATAGGATCTACAATATTGTCAGTAGATACTGGAAAATACTCCTGCAGGACGATGTCCTTAAGGAGATACTGCCCGCCACTCCATCCATCACCTATCGTAGGGGGCGAAGCTTAAGGGACCGTTTAGTGAGGAGCCATTTTGTGGCCCCACAGAGAGAGACCTGGCTGGGTAGACAACCCAACGGTTGTTTTAAGTGCGGTAAGTGTAAATTTTGCCAATATGTAACCAACTGCAAAACCTTTGGCGACACTGACAGTCCCCATGAATATACTATTAAAGGATTCATTAACTGCACTTCCGCTGGTGTTGTTTATCTTGCCACATGTCCCTGTGGGCTTAATTATGTTGGAAAAACGCGCAGAGAACTGAGGAGAAGAATTGGTGAACATATTGGTGACATCAAAAAACAACATGATACGCCGATTGCAAGACATGTATGGGAAAAGCATGATGGCAGGACTGATGCGATTCAATTTCGGGGTATTGACTTGGTAAAACCCCCGATGAGAGGAGGTGATTGGGACAAACTGATTCTACAGCGAGAAACACAATGGATCTATAAGCTCAACTGTGTGTTTCCAAGGGGCCTGAATGAGTCACTGTCCTTCACGTGTTTCTTGTAACTATCACTCTTATATTTTATCATACATATAACCCGCATAGGAACACAGATTCCCTTTATTGTTCTTTTTTATGCCAGATATCTATTCAATTTAAGACTATATATCTGACTTTATTCATTACTTCATGTTCCATTATGTGTAATGTTCTGATACCTACCCTAGTTTAGCAGGAAATGGTGTATTCTATATGCACATGTTTGGTATTGGTATATATAAAACCTGCTATTTGGGTGTGGCAACTGCTATCATCTAAATGCTTTTTATGTACTGCGTTGGAGGTATAGCAACATATATATTAAACTTTGTTGTGCCTCTGGACTATGTATCTTGTTGTAATAAGGCAGCGAGGTACCTGCATTGCTGGTTAACATGTTAGGCAGCACGTCTGACGCGAGCGCTATGCGGGGCTGTAACTCCGGCAGCTTTTTGTATGTGAGCCCCCTACGCATGCGCGGTGTGGTGCTGTGATGCCGGCGCTGCCATTTTTGGGTGTCCGCGCACGCGCAGTACACTCTATGTGACGCGAGTACTGTCGGCGAAAGTGAGGCCGGCCCCCGTGGGTTTCTCAGTATGACATGCGCAGTACTTCGCACTAGATGCCGTATGGCGTGCTTTTGGACATGTTTAGGTGAGTGAATACAGTCTTTATGATATAGTGAATGGGGGGCGTTTTTCTCCTCCATGCTTGGGGGAGTGTCATTCGGGGGGAGGGTTATATATTCCCTCAGGTATGTGACACAATTGTGGGACATTGGATACAGGTATGAGAGTCCCCACTGAGGGGAGATACACCAACTCCCTTTCTTAGGGCACATCCGCTGGAATCTCGGCTATAGTTGCACTGGAGATTTAGGTATTTTCATTTCCTTTTGGTATCTTATTCATTTATGTTTAGTAATGTGAGATATCTCCCTCTTTGGTTAGAGGCTACGAAGTGTATTTTCATTTATTTTTGTAGATGGATATGTATTTTCTGACCCACTGAGGAGTCCCTGGAATGGGATGAAACGCGTTTGGGGTTTTCAGTGGCGCTTTTATAACTGCGCCCGTTTCTTGTCATCTTATTGATCTAATTCACCAGTTTGGGTCAATTGGTATAGATAAGTACTAGCACTTTATATACCCTATTTTTCTTTCATTGATTGTTATTTATCTGTGTAGGGTATTATAGACATGTGCATTTTCTGACTAGGGACATATTGTTATCCATGATATGTTTCATCGCCAGTGCTCTTGATTTACATGTGCATTGGCGTTTTTTACATATGTGTCTTTTTGGTACCACTCACTGTGGGTTCCTTACTATTTATCCATATATTTTTTTTCATTTTCCGCTAGAGGAGGCGGCACTTTATGTAGGGTACAGTTAGGAGTTAGTACTGGGGTTGCCCTTAATAGGGGCGGGTTCTCCATGTGTGTTAGGTATCTTAGGGTGTGTAGTCCAGGGGACAGTGTAGGGTTACTGTCCTTACCCCATATGGGTGTCCCGCTACTGTTCTTATAGGTTCGTATTGTGAGGGTTAATGCTAATATGTGTACATGTGTGTTTCAATAAGCTAAAGTTTGTTTATAAGAAAATACCAAGCTTTCCTCCTTATAAAACCATACAGATATCCATTTGAGGACGATGATTGTGCCGAATTGAGGCATTCAAGAGGCCGCGATTCATGAAATATATCCTGCAACAAGAGACAGAGATGTTCGACTACATGGTCCCACGAATCACTGAACTATACAACCAGAAACTTCATCTGCTTGCAACTACTATTGAACCAATAGAGAACTTTTGTGCTCAACCCTCCCTAAGGACTGTCCCACTGCGCAGGCCCCCCCCCACTGGTCCATCCCCATTTAACTTGTGTGCCTCGCTGAATAAAATATTGAAGTGCATGATACAGATTGGACCAAACAACTCGTCTGACTCATTCCTTTCATTGGCCCGGTCCCGTGCACTTAAACACTGATTTGGAGTACCGAGATGGGAACAGGAGTTCCATTGCGCTTTATTTACCTTGACAATTCTTTGCACCCAAGATGGAACTGACTAAGGGCAGATCCCAGACCCCCGCAGCACCCGACGAAACCGGACTGCGAGTGAAAACCCGCAGCATCAAATTGAGGAATGCAGCCACATCGAGTCACGTTAAGTTTGATACAAATTTTATGTATTCTACTGCCGTTGGCCATTTTGATGTTGTCTGGTTAGCAGTTTGTTATCCCGGTCTGATCTGTGGGTGGTCATAATAAAGTGACTGTCATTGTAAAAGGATCTGTAACATGTCCACGACCCGAACCATTGTGAAAGTGACGCTGTTTAAAGGCTGAGTCATTTGAAGGTCCACTGAGCCTTGTTTCGCGCCCGGTATGGTTCGTGTAGCAATTGCTAAATATAGCCCTCGCAGTCTTTGAGAAGAATAAGTGAGACTCTTTTTTTCCCTCTGTGTTACTAAACAAGACAAGGCTCAGGTCTGATTAGCAGTCTGCGCGGGTTCTGGAAATTAGAATGCCTAAATCTAAATAGTGGAACTTTTCTGGAGGTTGGTGAATACCGGGAGGTACAGCCCTCACAGTAGGTAATTTACTGTGACAGCGTGACGGGACTATTGTTTTGGTATGTTTATGGACTTTTATTATTTTGGATAGTGTTCACTCGAGCTGAGAGACTGTACCTGGGCACAAGTGGTTTGGCCACACTTTGTGTAGTATTCACCAGGAACAGAGGAAAGAGAGGAAATCATCATGTTTACACATGATTAAAGACGAGAACATAATTACCCGCAGCAGAAAGCTGAGACTGCAGGAATAGTTGCTCGGGAAAGTAGGGAAAGATATATGTAAATCATAGAAGAGTATCGAGGCAAGTTGTGTGACAAGGGATGGTTAGACATTGGCACAGGCTCAATGAGAGTTGCAAGGGGACTGCAGAAAGAAAGTTATGTTTGAAGTGAGGGTAACTGGAGGTTCTGATAGCGCTAAAAAGTTGTACGGTTACAGTGAAATGTCACGATGAGATTGAGGAATTCTAAGATGGCCGGCTGTAGCCTTCGCCAACCCGCCCTAAATGGCTCCCGTAATGGTCCGAAGGCATGGACCTGTGATGTATTGGAGAACCAAATTCCGGGACCTGGGTGGAACTTCGTAGAGTCTGTGGGTGCTGCCGAAACGCCCCCAAAGGGCGACGCCTGAACCACCATGTTCCCTGCCCCTATATCCTTTAGTCACCTCCAGGTCAGTACTACAACAGGGTCCCACAGCCCCCCACCGCATAGAGTTATCAGGCACGGCCCTCAACATCAGGTTGGCACCGCTCCAGGAGCACATACCGCCTCCCACCCCCGAGGCCGCAGTGTTCGTCCTTGGATCAGAAGAAGAAGTGAGACGCCTGCTTCCAGTCCAACTCAGCCCTGGGAAGGAACAACTTGTCAATTTATGACTCTATTATGCAATATAGCACAACCAGGAGGCCCCTATGAGGTTAGGCCAGCCCTGCCCCACTTCTCTTCTTGTGGGTGAAAAACCAGCGTTGGGTTTATCCCATTCCCTGCCGCTGACAGTCTACGCATATTTATGGTGGACCACTGGTGCGGGCCACATCTGTGATTTCAGCCAAGTCCCCTACCCCTGGTGTCCAGAACTCCTCTGACATACTTATCTTTATTGGGGTAGAGGGTCGCATTCATAATCGCCACTCACCGTGCCAATTAATGCTGGTCCTTCCCCTGAACTTGATGAATTCTTTCCTGGTATCAGACACCTGCCCTGTTGAATCTACTTGGAGCGGACCTTCTGCACTCAAATAGGCACTATACCTGTATACTCCAGAAAGGCATGGAATTAGCCTGTTTTGAATTATTGACCCGGCATCCTGAAGATGGGAATAGCGTACCGCTTGCCCTTAAGGCCTTACCTGCCAGTTATGATGTCCCCCTAATGGAACCCATTGAACCAAGATTCCACCTACCATTCTACAACAGCTACCACAGACTTATGGTCTCAAGGTCCTGGACGATGTTTGTGACTACTGCCAGTACCTGCTGTGTCAGTTTGTCTCAAGGAAGTAGCCGCTTATCCCCATTACCACAATACCCTGTTGAATTCTTACAGAATAAGGCCTGAAGATTCAGATCCAGACCTTAAATAAAACGCTGGGGGTGTCTAATATCCTGTACTCACCATTTACACGCCCTTAATATCTCTCAGTCAAGAAGAAAAGAAAGAAGGTGAGCCCAAAGTTACAGGCTAGTGCAAGATTTGCGAGCATTAATGCAAGTCCACCATATAAGAAACTCCATGGTCCCCCCAACCCGAACACCCTTGTTGTCCATGATGCCTCCTGCTGCTCTCCTTCTTCAAAGTTGTGGATCTTACTAATGCGTTCTCATGTCTCCTCTTCATGAAACACATCCAATACCTGTTAGCCTTCACCTTCCAAGCTCCCAGTTCACCTGGACCAGAACACCCCAAGGGCCCCAGAACAGTCCTAATCAATTCACTCAAGGCCTATGAGGATTTTACCTTACAACATGGATATAGCCCACCGCCGGATGTTACGCTTCCATCAGTATGTGGAATGGATGAATTACTCATGGGAGGAAACCCAGAGGTCAAGGAAGCTGAATCCAATTCCCTACTCCAACATCTCCGACAAACTCAACTCAAGGTGTCTCAAATAAAACTACAGTGGGTGTCAAGCGAAGGTTATCTTCCTAGGTCATTGTATTGCCCAATGTACTATGACATCTGACAGAAGACCGTGTCCTTGCCATAACCAACCTCAAGTACCCAGAGAATTCAGATCAACTCCAATCATTTTTAGGTCTGATCACCTACTGTAGACAATTGTGATACCAGAATCAAGCACGAAATTATGCCAGACCGCGCCAATGAAACCGTAGGCCCAATTTTCGAAGCCCGCCCCCCCCAACGCCAGCAAATCTATGCACAACAGAAAAAGCATCGCTTTGAGGCTCTACAGGCAGCTGTCCTCAAAATCATCCATCCCTTGGCCTATCCAGACTACAACCAGGCCTTTCCAATCTATTTTGTTTCAGAGTCAGGTGGACACTGCCTCTGGAGTCCTCGACTCAAGAACCATGCTGGGAACCAAAACAACGCCCCTTGGGAACTATTCAGCAAACGTCTGGTTCCAGTTGCTCGTACATCGCCCAACTGCCTTGAAGGCTGTACACGCCCACAGATTTGTTACTGGATAAACCGCAGACACTCGTCCTGGGACAAGATGTAATTATTCAGGCCCCCCATTACCTTGCTGTCTGTTCCGACAGCAGACCTTGCCGAAGCATAGACTCATCATCCGCCATCTACGCTTACAGTGCTCTTACTGCTTGCCTCACCAATGTGTCTAACAAGCGGTCACTGTTATGAACCCAGCCACTCATCTTCCACGGCCACAGGGGGATGAGGATGATGATGTGACAAAGAAGGAAAGATCATAGACCATGATTGCCTTGAACTACTGGCAGAAGAAATCACATCACCAGCTACAGTGTGACTGAAGAAATTCCCCAAGCGGATCTCAACCTGTGGACAGATGGGATCAAGAATTGCACTGAAGACGGGACAATTCATACAGGATTTGCAATAAGCCAGAAGATGAAATCTCATGCATGAAGCACTGCCCCGCACTCCTCAGCTCAAGTTGCAGAACTACAAGCTCTGGAAGAGGCCTGCAAAATTGCTGTAAGGCAAGACTGCGAACATATGGACTGACTCCAGATATGCCCTACGGCATTGCACACGATTTTGGACTAATCTGAAGAATAGAGGATTCATCACAGCAGCAGGAACCCCTGTGAAAGCAGCAGTGCAAATCAAGTCAATCCCAACTGACGAGCCCTTGACTGCCAACCAAGGACAGCAGAGTCCTGAATAGTCAAGGCTCATGGTAAGAGCGAAAAGCAGGGAAGCCAGGGGGAACCATACAGCAGACCAAGCAGTCCAAGACAGTGGCCCTAGGCGCCGTGTCATCCAAGTGGCTGGATCAGAAGCTACTCCCATTATGGCAATGCACCAGAGCTCAGAAGAAGAGTTTTATCAATGATCTGGACTGACCACACCGGCTGAAACTGGAAACCAGGAATGGCACCACGAGACCGGTTTGTTTGAATGAACCAACACCCCTGGCCCATGCCAAGGAGTAAACAACAATGGAAAAGGGAAGGAGCTACTGTGCAGGGAAACCCTATGGAAATACAATGGACTTGTTTGCCTCCCTAGGCGAAATGTACCCTGCTATTGCTGCATGGGGCCCATGGGCCACCACAAGAGGAAAGAACCAAGCATTGGCCTATTTGCAGAAGCTGTACTATTCCCCAAGTATCAGCTCCATGATTTGCAGCCTACAATCAAGCCGTCAGTCTGTGCCACTTGCAACCCCATCCCTACAGCTCAAGTTCCCAAGGCAGCACTTGGCAAAGCCAGAAATATCCCTTCCAAAAGGATCCAAGTGGACCACATCCAGATGCCAAAGAGTGGAAAATAACGAATATGTTCTTAGTGGCATGGACATGTTTTCTAGTGATGGCCCAGAAGCATACCGGGTTATACGCCCAGCTGACCAAACATTGACCTTCCAAAGTAACGGCAAGAAGTGATTACTGCAATAGCTTGTCGATTTGAAATCCTCAGGTGATCAGATCAGAGCTCAGGGTCCAGCATTCGTCTTCCTCGTTTTATCCGAGAATTGATGGAACAATGTCAGGGGAAGATTTGGGCCTCCACACGCCGTACCATCCCCAAAGCTTCTGCGAAGTAGAGAGAATTAATGGTACGCTGAAGAACAAACTCTTTGAAAATTTGACCAGTGATTCCCCATTACCTTGGACAAACTTCTCCCAATTGGTTCTGTACCATATCAGAACACACTTCACAGGGAAAACATAGCCTGACCCCCTTTGAAATTACTGTTTGGTAAACCCCCCACCAGTTTTTTGAATTAGGGAGCAGGAGAGTTGATTGAGAGACTGAATAAACTGTTCAATTTTGTGATTGAATTTCCAAAGAGTGTGACTAATTTGCATGCTGCACGTTTTTCTGCTTTCTTCTCTTCCAGAATCTACAGGTGAAATTGAAAACACGACTTCAAACCAGGCGATCGAGTGTATGTGAAAAAGCACATCAGAAGAAATTGCCTAAACCCAGATTTGAAGTCCATTCACAGTGGTTTTTGATCACCACTACTGCGTCAAACTAGAAGGAAGCCATCTTTGGATCCACCGCCTCTCACTGCAAAATGGACCCCACCACTAGATGAGCTCTTTGTATATCCTGCATGTTTGTGTGGATTCTGGGAGGAGTAAGAGGGAGCACCATATTTTGGGTGGACCTAAGCCAAACGTTCAGACATTCTCATTCGATTACTGTGATATTTTGCCTCGGGATCCGGTTTGTGAAGGATGGTCCTCATTTAACAGAGAACTCTCAATCGGCGGGACACTCTATTTGTGGTGGACCCTTCCTGGGAATGAAAACTTGCTACTACTACTGGTCCGATTGTGGGATGAATTACGGGTAGGGATTTGGGGATATAAGCCCAAAGAAGGAGGGGACCGAAAGGACAAAAATGGTGAGGTCTCTGGTTAGTCCAGTGACACTGTCCCAGGGGCCCATACAACGCTGGGGCAATGGTTGTTTCCCTAAGAAATGTTACCCTCTCTTTTTTGAATATCGAGACCCGAGTCAGGGAGACCTGGGAAAGTATTCCCTGTGAGCCTATCACGGAATCTCTCAATTCCCCATTAGCTTATAGAACTTAAAGAAGTTAAAGGAAACCACCAGAGCGACCCCCACTGCACCCCCCCCCCCCAGCGGGAAGGCAGATCCTTCAACAAGCTGTATGCAGAATTAGTCCCCTATCCCTAATATAAGATGGGAAGATGTCTTCTCCATCCGTGACACAGACATCCCCAAAAAGAATCTGTGGTTATAATGGGTCCAAATACACTAATATAGGGCCCAACAATCTGACTGTTGGCTGTCTGGCTTGTGCTTGATCCCAACCCACACATGGAAACCCAAACCCACCCATACAACATAGTGGATGAAACTAATGCAGACTGTGTTTATTCAACTTAACTACAGGAACAAAAATAAAGATAGATGTGAAGATTTTAAACCCCTTTTAGGTTTCAAACCCTAAGGTAACGCCCTCCAGAAGGTGATTGGGGGTATTACCCGCAATTAACTTGCTTTTCCCCTAATGATATCATCCAAAGACCTCTCTTGGAAATCTTCTCAGAAGGATTTTGTCACTAGAATCAAACTCTAATCCTCGGGTGAACTCATCAATCACACGGTATCTTGCTAGATGTCTTCTGGTTGTGGTGGGAGATGCAAGATTAAGAAGCCAGATTACCACCCCAGTGTAAAGGTCAATGTACGCTGTTAAGGTTGCCCCCATCCCTTTTAGAGCGCCGTCCCATGGGAATCCGGCATCCCCATAGCGACCCTTCCCGAAGGAAAGGAGAACGAATCCAAACTTTGCTCATGGACTGTCCAATGTCTACATTGATGCCATAGGGGTCCCTAGGGGGGGTCCCAGACCAGTTTTTAAAGCCCCCAAGACCAGTAGCATCAGGTTTTGCCTCTCTTATTCCACAGGTCCAAATCAACAAAAATGTAGATTGGATTAATTTATAATTATTTATAACCAACAGAGGTTTTGTCAAATTACAGCAGAGATGGATTCCAAGTGTCCTAACTGATAGCTAGTCCCCAATACCAAATTGACCCTCGCAGAGGCGATTGCCAATAGACATGGTTTTTAGACCGAGAAAGGGTGGAGTTTTGTTGGATGGTAGGAGAAGAATTTGTACTTCCATCCCCAGACAACACAGGGGTGAATGGAAATTACCGTTGCCCTTGTGTAAAATCAGGAATTTATTCGAAAGAGCTTAAGGAAATACAGGAGTGGATAACTTTACCTGGGTCTAATTTGGTTGACGTATTGGACTTGGGCGTAGTGGAAGCAATGGTTACAACAAATTGGAGACATTTTCTACTGGTTATTCTGGTGGTTTGCTGTTTGTTCTTTGCTGTTTGTGTCCCCCATTATAAAAATCTACTAGCCAAAAATAGCCCTCTGGAGGAACCGGTGGTATTTTCTAAAGCAGAACAGGAACCTCTGATGCGATGAAAAAGATAGAGACATTCCCCCATATCAAGTAAAGGAAATCCAAACACAGAATGAATCAATTAATTTAGGGTTAGAAACGGGAGACCTCACATCGAAAGGTAGGTTAAGTGAGAAGGAAGGACTGGGAGTTGCTTGATAGAAATGGCCTTGCGAATCCTCGAGAAGAAATTCCCCAACCCCATCCCCCACACGATGTGAGCAGCTCCACAGGCTAAATCTATGTAATTTAGAGTTTTGTGTATAGGGAAAGCTTGGCATTTTAAGGGGGGAATGTGAGGGTTAATGACTAATATGTGTACATGTTGTTTCAATAAACTAAAGTTTTTTTTATACAGAAAATACCAACTTTCCTCCTTATAAGACCATACAGATTTCCTTTTGAGGATGATGATTGTGCAGAATTGAGATTCAAAGAAGGCCGCGATTCCATGTATATAGTCCGGCAACAAGCGACTGAGTTTCGACTACATGTCCCAATAAGCACTGAGCTGAGTACAGACCATAAACCTTCATCTGCCTGGCAACAACTTTGAACCAATAGAGAACTTTGTGCTCAACCCCTCCCAATGACTGTCACACTGGCGCAGGCCCCCGCCCACTGCATCCCATAATAACTATGTTGCCTCGCTGAATAAAATGTGAGTGCAATGATAAATTGTACCATAACAACTCGTCTTACTCTTTCTTTCTTGGCCGCCCGTGCACTTAAACACTGATTTTGAGTACCGGAGTGGGAAACAGGAATCCAGTGTCGCTTTAATGGACCTTACGTAATATGTAATTTTTTTATATGGTATTATTAAAAGGTATGTTTTAAAGGAGTAGTTTATTTTGTTCGGTGTTTTTGATATCTCTATTCCTGTAGGCGTCATATGTGGGAAGTTTTGTTGTGTTCAAAGAGCCCTACTCTCACATTGCTCATGTGCATCTGGTTCATAAACACATTTCTAAGTATTAAATAATTTATAAACATGGTTTTTCTATTTACCAGGAAGTCATAAAATGAAAACTGTAAGGCTCCATTAACAGAAGTGAATTAACAGTTCCATTTATTATGCTCTGCTGGACCCATTGCATTTTGGACATCCACAAAGGCTGGCGGGGAGGGCTTTTATTTGTTAATTTTTGACATTCCAATGGGGTCCATCTAGTTCTGCCACATGGTCCTTTATGTTAAAGACAGTTTCTTTTCTTGGAAACTGGTTTCAATATTTTAGCACTTCCTTCCTATATGTATAGTTATTTGTGTGTATGTATGTATAATATATTATATTATATTTATACTATATATAAATATATAAATATATAATACATATATATATATATTAAATAAATATATAATATATATATATATATATATATACAACACAAGACACACACACTGTAAGCTGCCGCTTAGCTTTGAGACGCCATCTTGGCCCGTCTCGGGGTTTCTGGCTTGGCTTTTCTTTGGGATCGCCGTCCTTTGGTTAGAACTATCTTGGCACAAATACCTTACAACACGGAGGAATGTTTCAAACTGGCCTCAGCCAGATTTTATTGATGCCACACATTTTACCGAAAACACAGACCATAAAATAAATCCTTGGCCGTCCGGCCACAAACTATACACTAAGTACGAGCCCTCACTACCTGTGGACTTGGCCTACTGCCAGCGGCCACAACCACGATATTTTTACAGCCCTCTGCTGGGATTCGGGGCCTTTTTTTGCTAAGGCAGCCACCTGCTTGCCTTAAGCCTCTGGGGGCCAGAGCCTCTGTTTTCAGCCCTCTGTTCCCACATTGGTAGCAGACCCCCCCTGTTTACCTGAAGCAGCAGGTTTTTTTAGGCCTCCGGGGGCCATGCCAAAAACATGTGCGGGAACAGGGGAGTAGACACCCAACAAAACCCAACTCCAAAAAAAAGCCGCCCCAGAAATAGCTAAAAGGCTATAGATGCCAAACCGCATACTGGACTGACGAAATAAATGGATAGCTCTTATCCCCCCAAGGGCCCAGGTACCCTTGGTGGCGTGTTTTTTTGGGGGATTTTCTGAATAGCCCACTTAGTGGCAGAAACAGAAAAGCTTGCTGCATCTGTCACCATACAACACACCACATAATATATATATATATATTTAAATAAACCCCAAACACACACCCAAACAACCCCCACCATCATATCACACCCAAATATGATTAAAAACAGTTTAGATCTTCAGTTTTTGGAAAAAAAACGACAATTTTTTGGGCTGTGAGAAATACCCAGTTGAGCCGCATTTTTTTTTGGTAATTTTAATTTGATTTTTTTTTACTTCCACTACTAATGAAAAGCCCTTAGTATTACTGTACACCGTAGCGATAAAAATTTTTTATTTAAATAGAGAATTCAAAAATGAACTAAGTAATATAATCAAGTAAAATATGTCTACCACATAGAATTTCAGTAAATAAACCAAGCACATTGCCCCTAAAGGCCCAATTTAATAGTCCTAAATTAATCAGCGGGGTAATTACCCTGAACTCCCTGGTGCCAGCAGAGAAAGCTAAGGAAACTAAAAAATTTCCCCTTTAAAAATTTAAATTTAATTTTAAAGACAGCAGATAAAATGGGAATACTGCAAAGTTAATTTCTACGTTCCAGATTTCTAAAAGGCTGCAATTATAAAGTAAAAAAAAAACACGAATGCAATTTATCTACCCTGAACATTAGTTGGGGACAAAATACGAATTGCCTAAGCTGTGAATGGCATTCAGTCAAATTCCAATAGCAACACTAATGATCAGCAGACCCACCAACGCCTTGAGTATGATAGGACGTTATGTATAATATTATGTAGAATACTCCATACAACATTGCTTTCACATAAAAGAAAAGAACCCTTAATTCAATAAAAAAAATATACATATATCATCACATTTATCCCACTGTCAAGTAAGAGGGAAATAAATCAAAAAGTGCACTACAGTATTAATTATACCATTCCACATTTAATACATTAACCACCTCCTAACCAGACTGTTCACTTCCTATTCCTGACCAGGCACACATTCTCATTTATTTTTTTAAGTACATGTGGGTCTGAAAGCCAACACTTTCTCACACTTGGTTATCCAAATAATTTTTTAGCCTTTTGTTTTCAAGGTATATAAGATTTAGTTTTCTTTAATCAAATTTTCTTAAATAGCAGAATATGGCGCTAAATTAAGTTTTTAGTGTTCCCGTAATCATTATGGTCATTTCATTGGCGATTATAATCAGACCGGGTACAAAACCCAGGCTTTAAAACTGCCAAGGTTTTGCTTTCTTATATTTATTTATTTTTCATTTTGTTGTAATATAATATATATATATATATATATATATATATATATATATTATATATAATTAATATATATATATAAATATATATAAAAATATATTTATTATATAAGAAATCATACATTTAAATATCTCTCTATATATTTTAAAAAAAAAATCTATATAAAAATCTATACCTATTATATCTATCTATACCTATTATACTATCATACCTATTAACCTACAAAAACCATCTATACCTATTATCCCTTTATCTTACCTATCTATCAATAATTAAATATATATTATTATAAAAATTTTATATATATAATATATACACCACACTTATTTTTTATATATTGTTCCCATAACATCAGAAACAAACCTCTGAGGGCGGGTGGGGGCAACTTTTTTTTTATTTTTCACTGTCATATGCAGCCACTGTCATTACTTTTGTAATAAATTTTTGCCGGTTTTGTAATAAATTATTGCCGGTTATAACTTTTAAGTACTATACTAGTGGTGACTGTATGGAATCCGAAACAGAAGCACATGTACATGTGTCAGCAGCAGCATGATCTTCTCTTATGCCTGTTCTCTAGATAGTCCTCAGTGAGCACAGACGTAGGTCACTAGCATGTTGTAGTGTCTGAAGTGCTAGCAGAGGAGGAAGCCAAAATCAAGCTCACTGAAAGAATAAATTTAAAGTGTCTAGGACTTAAAAGGAATAATTTCAATTTGTTCAATATACTTTTACAGCTCTTCACAGCCATCTTTAAGAATGAAGGTGTTACCAAATTGGGTTCCAACAAAACCGTTCATGGAAGCAGTGACTTAAATGTCACTGCCCCCTTATCGACTGGCACATCATATTTTCCTCCCATGGATAGTGTTACCGAGTCCTCACTATTAACTACTGACGAATATTGTGCTCTTTCATTTCAAAGTCCGATAAGAGCATGGATGCTTGCTCCAAAAAGACAGATTGGTAGCGAACATTTGAAGAATGAGCTGTGGGGTAGCACAGTTCATTGTATCCCAAAAATACCTCTTACTAATTGATAAAAGGCTTTTCAACAAACAAAAAAAAAAAAAAAAAAAAAAAAAAACACACAAAAGTGAATTGCCCAAGTCTTCATTGATTCAACTGTGATGTTTTCTGTGGCACTTTGTGCTTTTCCTTTGCTGTATTCTCCTCCTTTCTCTGCAGCCCAGAAGCAGTTTTACTGTCTGATGACGGTCTTCAAGTGTCCTGTAGAACTACAAGTCATAGGATCCTTTGCAGTGATTTGTCCATCTTCCTCCCTTATCCACAATTTTTTTTCCCTACGCTAAAATCTCAGAGGCTGCACCCCAAAGGGGGAGTTCACACGCTTATTTTGAGGCGTAATTACGGGCGTATTTCACCGCGTACTGAGCTTAATATGCGGCAAGATGCGCGCTGCAATTACGGTGATCCATAGCTCTCACAGAACTATGGATTATGCCTCGCCCCCCCCGGGTAATACTTCATATTGACGCGCGGGGAATAATGAATGTCCATTTTCGCGGCGATTTCTGCCAGGTAAGAAGTCCGTGGGGGCCCGGTGGGTGCCCGGGCCCCCCTGCTTCAGAGACGGACTAAAAGCACGATCCCAAAACACCCGATGTATTGCGGAACATATGTACGCGCGCAATTACGCATGTGTAGAACATACCCAAAGAGTTGAAGGTCAATAATAAGTATTGCCGAAAAAAAAAGCCAAACCCATCTGGTCACCTAATCTCCTGGGCTTGACACAAAGCCGTTTCCTGTGTGTCCAATCACACAAAGCTTCTAAGCTTTTTATTCTCAAACAACTGCTGTAGAATTGCAAAAAGCCCACTAAAAATGTAATGCAAGTACGTTTCAAACATGCCAGACTTTAGAAGAGGTATTCTAAGAAAACGGTTTCCTCTAACAAATTGCTTCATGTCCTACAAACATTAATGCTGGTGAACACTAAACCTAAGGGTATCTAAAGTCACACCAATCTCGGATGTCAAAACCACAGGAAAGACCATACATTTTTAGTTAATCGTTATGTATTACACAGTATTTTCCATTAAAGATTAAAGTATCTCCTATGGACATTAGAAGACAATGTTCTTATTACCTATGACTTCTGTAGATATGGAGGCAAGGCTGAACAAAGGTGCTACCTTTTTTTCATATATCTGTTTTCCTTTCTTCTTCCCACCATATGGATTTATATAGACTAGTAAGCGCTTTGGTCTCCACGCTACAAAGAGAATAAAACATTCTAAGACTAAAAGCAAAGAGAGAACTGGCCATTAAAATATTCAGAGAGATGTTATACACTTAATTTTTCTGTATATATTTTCTAACATGTTGGGGATTCAGAATCCTCAGATGAGAACAAAGAGGGACAAAATGTTTTATTGATGGATGGCAAAACTGTTCTAAGATAGTGGTTCCCTTATTTTCTACATTATTTTTAAGTATCATTGAAAATATTTACATACAATCTCTCTCTCCTCCAGTAGGAAGAAAAAAACTCTCATACCAGCCAAACCAGAGTTTCTTCTAAAAGCAAGAGATAACCGTAGCCAGCTTTTTGGGGGGTCTGGCCACTTATCATTACAGAAGAGAGTACCGATTGGTTATAGAGATGCCTTTGATGTAGCTCAGAAAGGTACATTTTTGCGTAACTTTTCTCTTCTGCATAACGCTCAAGGTCTTAGTCTTCCTCTGGCCCCTCTGCTGAGGACTTGGCTGGGACAAGTCTGACAATTCCTTCTCTTACAAGTGGCACACTCCCTGGCCCTGCAGGTATGTTTTCTGAATTGCGAGTAGGCCCCAACTGGAAAAACTGAAGCCTGACTTCATCAGAGCTAATGACTTGATGGAGTCCATTCTAGGACTCTCTACTGCCAGAGTAGAAACTAATGTGGATTCAGGCAGGGTAACCAACAAGCACAAAAGATGTGTCATGGACATTTGGGGGTCATTGCTTTGGAGGTCATAATCTATTCTGTGCAAAACAAGGCACTGCTGGAAGTATGCAAGCACCGAGTACCTTTGTTGAGAGTGCCCGTTGGCACAAGGTTTGTTAGATGGCCAGGAACATGAACGTAAAAACTCTGTACCTAGGAAAAAGCAATAAAACTATTCAGTGCTTCATTGACTTTTTCCTAGGGACCATAATGTTAAAGCAACTCAGGTGGTCTAGCACCTTATGTAGTAATTCAAGAATGGTATATGGGATAGAATGTCTGGCCTGGACTGCCCCAGGCTGACCCACAGTCTACTAAGAGACAGACATGTACAGCAGCAGAGTTAGTTCTCTTTTATATTAACATCTCAGTGGGGGTAATTGGGGGTTATTTCCCTACCCAAGCTTTCCCCCCTAATTTCCCCTCCCTGTGCCCTTCATTTCACTCCCCATCCTTCTATACAGTCTATAACGCTCGATTATTTGGTTTGTTTTACTTAAGGAGGTTCTCCCGATATCTAAGAATTAAAGAAGTAACATTATATATTACCTTATTTTTTTTTGGACTATAAGACGCACCAGACCATAAGATGCATCTAGGTTTTAGAGGGGGAAAATAGGAAAACAAATTTTAAGCAAAAAGTGCGGTCTGAAATGTTTTTTATCGGCACCATTTTGGAATAGATGTGACTTTTTGATCACTTTTTATTCCAATTTTTAGGGGACATGAAATGACAAAAAAAAAAAACAATTTGGCGTTTGAAATTTTTTTCTTCTAGGCTGTACAGTGTATGGGATAAATGATGTTATAGTTTAATAGATTGGCCATAAAAATTGTGTAACTTTTTATTTTTTTATTTGTAAAATGTCAAATGGAGGAATTTAAACAATTTTTTTTAAACTTTTTTTTTACTTTAATGCTGTACGTAGGATTTTCATTCATTCATTACCTATTACACTGTGCATGAGGCTTCCTGCTGCCATGGCTAACAATCCCTCCCCTACAATTACATTGCGGGGGGTGACCGGACAGAAGAGCGGTGCGCATTCAGACTATAAGATGCACACTCATTTTTCCCCCAAATTTGGGGGGTGGGGAAGCGCATCTTCTAGTCCAAAAAATACGGTTCTTACATTATGAATGGCTGCAACAGTCATGTGTCTCTGCTCGGAGATGTTCACTTCTGAATGGTGATGTAAGCGAGTGGCATGTAACCACTGCAGCCAATCAGTAGCTGCTTCTCCGAGGCCCCATTCAGAAGAAGGCAAAGAGTAAGCAGAAGAGCCGATAGAGCAGTGTTTCTCAACTCCAGTCCTCAAGACCCACCAACAGGTCATAGTTTTATGGTATAATTAGAATTGAACAGGTGATATCATTATGATGCACAGGTGATTTCATTATTGTCAGCTGCATTCTGTGGGAGATCCTGAAAACATGACCTGTTGGTGGGGCCTGAGGACTGGAGTTGGGAAACACTGTGGTAGAGCCAGCACTAGGACAGAGGTGAGAAGGAAGTATAGATTTTAGGTTTTTACTTTATTGGGCACCTGTAGTCTCTTTTTTTTTAATCTTTAAAGTAGCCAGTCCCTTTAAGTATGCAAGAATATTGGTGAGGCATGGGACAAAGTATTGTGTACACTTTATTTATAAAGTGATTGCAAACAAGCATTTTCTATTAAAAAAGCTGTCTATTGTTGAGCATCGCACTTGCATCAAAGGTCCCTCTCTAGCCCACCAGTACCTGGCCATTTACTGTGAGGGCAAGAACCCCAAATCAGCTGTCTAAAGATGGGAATCTCATACTTTAGTTGGTTTGCTGCTTATGAAACAGCTTCCTCCTTTAGGAGAGGATCTAATTTTCATCAGAGCATTCACTGAAAAAAAAAAAAAAAAAAGTGATTTTCTAACAAGAAGAGTTTTTTAAAAATTTCTTTAACCGTAATAAAATTAAACAGCTACTGCACGTTTTTCTTCTGTTTAAGATTGGCAAGACCCCAAATCTTCAACCTTTTTTTCTTCAATTTCTAGTATTAACACTGTCAACAGAATCTCAATGGTCTCTTAAAATAATCTCCTAATGTCTCAAGAAAACCAGGAGGTGGTGTAATTTCTTGTCAAAGGCAACTAATCCCATTATGTTCACCACCATACCAAACTAACCTGCTTGAATAGGGTCTTCAACTAAACTGCAAATATGGTGGAAATCAAAAACCAAAAAAAAATTAAACTAAATAAAAAAAATGTACTTACTCTGTTGTTCAAGTAGATCAGTAAGTGCTTGTAACCAGTGGCAACACAGAAGTTCATCACTGCACCAGAAGGTCACTGCTTTGCACCGCCAGCGGTGCTTCTTCATTCTCTGGACATAGTGCACTAGAGAAAAGTTAAAGGCACATTGAAATAAATAACATTTAGCAGAGTAATATATTAACTTGAGCAGAAATACTACTTAGCTGCCTTAGGCTCTGCTTAAGATTATACAAATATTAAATTCACTTCTTAGTACAGTATGAATTTATTTAGTCAGATTTGTTTCTGACCAGAGAACATAAGTCTACCTGTAAATGCATGGGGCTTGCACATGTGCTTCCACTGCATGCCTTGATAGTACTTCTCATCAATCTCGGCTTCTCCAACTGAAACAATCTCAGACACGGGGACACTGTGACCACCTGCAAAACGGAAGGGGGAAATGGAAGAAACCTAGATGTTACAAGTCCTGACAATGACGAAGTACAAGCCTATTCTATGGTAAGTAGCTTAGTACAGCAAGAAGGGAAGACGTTTTCTGCTCTGGGCGACAGACTGTTTTGCTCAATAAAAGCATTTGGCATACAATGCTCAGCCATCATTTGTGCAATTCAGTAATATAACACACCTCTAATGTGATTCAAGTCTTATAATGGGCAAAATAGTCCTTTGATTCTCAATGAAAAAGCATATTGATTTGACTTGTTCTACACCATTACAACATTAATTTTCAATACACGTCATAAATAAGGAAAAGAACTATAAAAAGAAACACACAAAATATGCCGTAAATTCCTCCCTTAAAAGCCACTTCTGTCTTGATCTTATATGCTCTCATAGATCAATCAAAGGTGCGAGAGGGATAAAGAATTCTTGTATATGTGTCCCAGGAGATCTGTCGCTTCCCTTCTCAAAATGTTCTACATTCAAGTCAAACATAAAAATCCCCTAAGACTGCCGTTTAGGACCAATTGTCAATGGGAGATTATTATAAAACGGCAACCTTTAGTGTGGGGCTTTCTAAACCTAAATAAATGGAAGAGGAAAGCCCCTACAAATCAAGTCACACTATTAAGAACGGTCTTTTAATAGTTTAAATAGATAAAATGTATGAACTGGAACTTTTTCATTTCAATTATTCGTACCGAGGAAGATCAATGTCTACACGTTGCAAGATCTAAATCAATTAAGCATCCATAATTAAATGACAAAATGTGATTACGTTTGTTAAGTAAATTTACAAGCACTGGCCAGAACAAAAAAAAGTCTCGGGAGTTGTTAGAAATCTAAAGAACACATTACAAAGGGGAAAAACTGAAAACTTACAAGTACATAACCACAGCTGACTACTCAAAATGTCGCCAAACTACTAAGGCTATGTTCACACGGCAGAATTTCGGCTAATATTTGTGTTCTAGTACAGGCGAGATGTGCCCCATAATTACGGTAATCCATAGTTCTCATAGAGAACTATGGATCACTCCTCCTCTCCCTGCTCGTACAATACGATTGTGAGATAAGTGACATGTCAATTACTTGTGGCGAATGCGCATGTCAATGGGGCCAGCGGGCTGCCCTCCCAGGTTTGTCGGCCGGTATTTGTCCTGTTTTGCCCCCGTTCCCACGGCCGCCCTCCCCATTCACATTCAGAAGCACAGATTCCGTCCGAAAACCCGACGGAAGATTGTGCTTCTATAATGTTTTGCCGGCATAACCGCCCGACGGAAAACCCATGAAGTGGGGACTGCTGCACGGGTTTTCCATAGAGCACCATTGTGCTCATTTTCGGCCGGTTTTTCAGGCGGTCTGAAAAACCGCAACCGGCTGAAAAACCGGCCGAAAACCCGTGTCGTGGGGACATGCCCTAAGTGTGAGAAGCCTCAAGTCTAATCCAGTACATTGCTTTATAATGGTAAGAAGGGTTTGCCAGCTGCACTCTGAATGGTGACAAGAGACAACAAGGCACCAGGGAGATTAGACCGATCTGCACCCAGCCTTATACTGAAATACATTTAGCACTGATAACATAAACCGTTAAAAAATACATCTAATTGTCTATTAACAATGTAGTAGGATTTTGAATTTATTTTAAAGAAGTCTGACATCTCCTGATATGTCAGTTTTAGTAATTATTTGTGTTCCATGGGAAATAACAATTCTGGAGCATCTTCTCTTATAACTGTGTTAATTTGGAGGCATCTCCAGCACCTGTCATATTTTCATCCTCCTATTCCCCCGCTTTAGAAAAGACTGTCCACACATCTATTATGGACTGCAAGTAACTACAGTGTTAAAGAGGGCAAGTGGTGACTCCTGACTTGTCTATTTTAGTAAATACTTGTGTTCTCTGTTTAATCCCTTAAACTCCAGGTCTGAAAAGTACTTAGTGACGCAGCTAAATTTTGTAGTTTTGCCTCCTTGCGTTTCGACAGTCATAACTTTATCTTTTAAATGAGGACTTACGCGGGAGAAGTTGTATTTTTTGGAGGCATAGTTTAAGTTTACAAAATTACTGCAGTTTTTTTTTTTTTAATTATGTTACACCATTTACTTCTTTACTCTAAATAACCTGTTAAATGAATTTTACAGGTTATTACGGTTGTGTAGATACCGAATATGTGCACAATAACTTTTTTATTAAGTATTTTTATTTTATTTCTCTACACTTTTAAGTTTTTTTAATTTATTTATTTTTTAATCCCATTAGGAATAACTAACACTTTTTTTTTTCTTTACACTTAGTAATGTATTAGTATATTCATGTATGCTTATACATTACAATATGTGTCATACTGACAAAGGCAGCTGTCAGGGCAGCACTCAGTGTGCCCTGGACTGCAGGCTTGTTATACAGAAAGGCCTGGCACTACTCTAGGTCCCCAGGGCTGACTGTACAAACATTCCTGGGAGTCCCGATCACCTGACGGAGCAGGGGAATGCCCATTGATTATGCCACGGTCACGGACAGCGGCAGTCAAAAGGTGAAGCGATGGGGATTGGAGTTTTCATCCTCTAGGAACAGAGCTGTTGAGTACAGGTCTGTTCCTAGTACAGCTGCGGCGCTCGGAGTCGCAAAACCCTTCTGTCTTTTAGCCAAAAAACGTTGCTGCAGAAGAACGACCTGCACCATCAGCCATCAAAAGTGTGATCGTTAACAGGTTAAAAACAATTGTGGAACATTTTCTCTTATAACTGTGTGTTGTGCACGACAGCGCGTACTCCGGAAGCACTCCCACTGACATCTACGGTCCCTGGGGGAAACAGCAGGTAATCATAGCTCTCATTGAGAGCTATTAATTACCGTATAGGCCGTACTTCGGGTGTACTGCAGCGCAATTATGTGCTGAAATACACTGTGCAAATACGCCATGTGAACATTGCACACTTGTCAAATAGTCTCAAAAAATGGGAATCTCGCAAGAGAACAGAGTGATTATTGATCACTATATTTACTATTTTGCCATAGGCAAACTTCAACTTGATCAGTTCTCAATCTATAAAACACTAAAACGTAACTTTTATTATGTATAACACTTAACCTCTATACACACTATTTAAAAATCTGATTTCTAACCTCTCAATGTATCCCTTTCTACTTCTGAAAGAATAACTCCTTTCCTATTATCAAGTCTGGTGGAACACCACCTATTAACAGGAAAGCCTTATATATACAGTAATTTACTAACTCCAGTAAGGGATCCCAAGCATCCTACTTGGGCAGTCATCCCTAATCTAATCTAATGGACACAAAATATATAAGGTTTCCTAGTGATACCCTCTGCAGCGGGCGACACTTGTAGACAGAGGTGAGAAATCACAATTTAAAATGTCATGCCTGACCTCCCCAACATGTTTCACCAGCTAAACTGGCTTCATCAGAGGGTTAGAAGTCCGGTCCCATGTGGTCTAAGCTCATTTCCTTTTATTAAGTTAGGTACACACCCTATTCAGGTGCTCACCAATTAGCCATCAGAGAATCCACAAAACCCATTCCCCCTTTTGCTCTCCTGCATGCATACTGACACTATGTGCTGCCACTGCCACATTGCTCCCATAAACAGCATTCCTCAGACAAGTTCACCATCTCCATAGCGGGCTTGCGCCCTATCTTACCATGCCGCCTGCGCCCATGTACTGTATCAATGGAGATATTTGCCCTGAATGTGATGGACTGCCGTCCAATTTCTCTCATATTATTGCGTCTGCGTAACTCACCTAGAACGGACTAAGCAGAATAGGTGTTACATTTTACAGCACACTGCTAGCCTTATCACTTCCCATGAACCCCTTCTCCTCCATGTCTAATAGGCATATTCATTGGGAATACATACTCCATTGTACTGTACACTATTGCCTTAGTCTCTTCCCATAAACCACTTCTCCTCTGTATCTAATATACATATTAATAAAGCTACAGGCCCTATGGTTAGCCCGCCCACCCTCCTGCAACTTCACCTCCCACCTTCCCCATTAAATATTCTTTCTTACAGGTCACGGCTAGTTACCTAATTCATTACGTTACAATGAATATGCAAAAATGTTAGTACAATCATGCTTTATTGTGTTTGCATACATTTGTATTGCATTTATTGTATTTAAGATTAGCACAAAATGTTTATATTATATGATTCAGTTGCTAACATACTCCCCATGCACAGAAACAACATACATATATCCCAATTTGCCAAATAGAAACTGTGGCCTCACAGGTATTGATCACGTGAGGCCACAGTTTCGATTTGGCAAATTGGGATATATGTATATTGTTTCTGTGCATGGAGTGTTTGTTAGTAACTGAATTATACTTAACATGATATAAAAGGAAATGAGCTTAGACCACATGGGACCGGACCTCTAACCCCTGATGAAGCCAGTTTAGCTGGTGAAACATGTTGGGGAGGTCAGGCATGACATTTTCAATTTTCATTTCTCACCTCTGTCTACAAGTGTCACCCGTTGCAGAGGGTATCACTAGAAAACCTTATATATTTTGTGTCCATTACATTAGGGATTAAGTAGGATGCTTGGGATCCCTTACTGGAGTTAGTAAATTACTGTATATATAAGGCTTTCCTGTTAATAGGTGGTGTTCCACCAGACTTGATAATAGGAAAGGAGTTATTCTTTCAGAAGTAGAAAGGGATAAATTGAGAGGTTAGAAATCAGGTTTTTAAATAGTGTGTATAGAGGTTAAGTGTTATACATAATAAAAGTTACGTTTTAGTGTTTTATAGATTGAGAACTGATCGAGTTGAAGTTTGCCTATGGCAAAATAGTAAATATAGTGATTCTTGCACACTGACACTGATTGGACAGTGTCATAAAGGGAAACACCCCCAATAACAGTCATATTTCTAGAAGAAATAACAGAGGAACAGCCCAAGACAGAATAATAAGAGAAGATGATCCAGCATTATTATAGCACAGGGAATACCTGTGACATATCGGGAGATGTGACAGGCCCTCTTTAACACTGTAGTTAGTAGCAGTCCACAATAAATGTATGACCATAACCAACAAGGCAGACTTTTATAAAGCGTGAAAATAGAATGATAAAAATATATGACAGGTGCTGGAGAGGTCTCAAAATTAATGTTTGGACTGTGATTTAAAGGCATAGCCCCCTAAAGCCACGTATGCAACCTCGCTCTCTGCGCCTATTCAGTAACAAGCATTTGCTCACAATTTTGCAGAGACTTTCATGTAACTAACCTGTTATACTATTTATTTTTTTTTATTTGTATTGGCCACTGCAAAGATAGCGGGTAGCTGAAGGCAACCTACCACAGCAACATCAGTCCTAGGAGCTTAAACACTTCTCCTCCTACATTTTTTTTTTTAAAGATAAGATGCCACAAATGCTTACATGTCAAAGATAAAAAAGCCACCGTCATCACAGCTTTAAGACTAAATTGTCAGCAGGAGCGAATACTACAGTGACAGAACTGTTAGTGCTGGGTTACCCAAGTCAAATAAGTACAAAAGAGAGAACCCCTTCAAACACAATATGATTTCCCATTTTTTAAGAGCTTAATCAGAGAAGTAGAAAAATCACCGTTAATAATTTTTTCGTTTTTATCTTAAATTAATGTTACTGAGGATGACAAAAGTCTGCCCGTTTCAGGAACACAATCCAATAAGCATCCATAATTAAATCACACAATGGGATTAAGTACATCTACATTTACAAGCGCTGGGAAGATAAAACGCAAACCAGTGTTCAGTCTGAATTAAAGGGATAGTCCTACAAAGACACACGCGTGACCTCCAAGTCTATAACCCAGTAACTTGTAATAGTCCAGCATCCACCAGAAGGGAAGATTTCTAATTAAAAATCACACAAGGCATTATTGCGGCTTCTGTTTTGTGACGTATTTTGAACCTTTGCGTTCCTTAGTCACGGCATAGGTGTCGTTGGAAAAAAGGAGGAATAGTGCCATGTGTGATTATTAACTGGAGTTAATAACTTGTTTTATAGAACGCTCCCTTTTTAGTGGATGCTGGACTTGCTATCACAAGTTACCACTTTTTGGTCTGGTTCCCGGAGGTGTACCCTAATTAGGTTTGGAATTTACATTCTCATGCCATCACATTAAGGTAAGTTGTGCTTCTAACTATATATACCACAGAAAACCGGTCACGGGAAAACTACAAAAAATTAATAACTCAAAGTTTATTGATAAATTCCTAAAAAAAAAAAAAAAAATCACAAATAATTAAAAGTGGTTATAAAAAGTGGAGACGTAACCGAACTGATCAAAGAAAAATAGCTAAAATCAATCAAGCAGATAAATAACACCCACGTATTTAAGTTAATGCAACATGCAATAATAAATATCCCATATCAGTGTTACAAGCTCATCATTGAGCAAAATCGGGGAAAATAATAAAAGAATAAAATATAACTTTTAATGGAAACTATGCTAGAAAAGAGCATCGCTCAAAAAGGTAGACACACAAATAACATACAAAAGAAAAAGGAGGTGGTTGGGGAGAAGCTCACCCTAGATAACCAAAACACGGGTAAGCCCTAAGAAACAGGGTTATCGCCCCAAAAAAAGGGCCCATGTCTAGGTCTAAAACTCTTTGTTGTCCATAGCAACCAATCAGAGCGCCCCTCTTATTTCATATAGTGTTCTGGTAAAATTAGATGGGCGCTGATTGGTTGCTATGGGCAACAAAGTGACTTTAGACCTTGACCGTTTTCATACATATGGCCCTAAGGCCCTGTTCACATGGCGGATTGGGGCACGGTTCTGGCCGCAGGTTCCGACGCGGTTTCCGCGGCCAAAACCGCGCCCAAATCGCGCCTAGTTTATTAACATGGTTTCCTACTGGAAATTGCGTTAATATTCACACGCCGCGGGTTTGGCCGCAGCTTCGCGGCCCAACCCGCGCGTGTGGAGAACTCTCCTGTCAATTCTTGACAGGGAGTGCTCTGTGCCACGGGCGTCGCCGCGAGTGGAGCGCGGCTGGTGCGCCAAGACCACGCCCAGCGCCCACGCCGCAAACCCGCGTCGGGAGCCGCGAGTTTGCGGCAAGGTTCGACGAGGTTTTGGCCGCCAAAACCGCCGTGTGAACAGGGCCTAAGAGTCCATGTAAATAAGTTATTCGTCAATGGGGCCAGGATGGGTAAAAAAAAAATAAATCTTTCTTACCGTGACTGTGACTTTTAGCCCTAGACATGTGGCCCTTAAGGGTATGTTCACACGGCGCATTGGATCCGTTTACAGATCGTGCTTGGATTTGTGTTTCGAACCCTAAACGGACACAAACACGCATCTAACAATGGACATTGTGATTTACATTGCTTTCAATGTAAAGCACACCCTGGCGTTCAGACGAGTTATCGTCGATGTGTGTTTACATGCGTTTTTGTGATGTGTCTTTCGGATTAGCTCAAAGAATTGTCATGTCAATTCTTGATCCATTTGACGCAGTAGACGCCCTATTTAAAACTATAGAGTGCGTTTCTGCTGCAGCCAAAGCGCATCCAAACACACACCTGCACGTTGGATGCCATTTACGCAGCGCTTTTGAATGCGGTTTTTTAGATTCAAAACGGATCCAACACATCGAGTGAACATACCCTAATACTACTTTTACGTTTATTCAGCAGATCTTCTGAGAGCAATACCTGTATCCCTGGAGAATTGTTATCTGCACAACGGATCAGTCATTTACTGCTGCTTGTAGGTGCGGCTTCATCAGCATGTCACTGCCACGTGGGAATGTACCCTCGCCGACAATACGACATGGATACCAGCGATCTGCATTTATATAACAACTTTTAATTGAGAGAAGGGTTAGAGCGAATCACACTGTTGTTCAGCTTAGGCCATGTCTACACAGCACCGGATTTTCAGTGGATTCAGTATTTTGTATTCGACGAAAAAGCCGACTATACCCAGCGCGGTGTAGACTTCAACAGAAAATCTTTGCTGTAGTCCAATGACGCCACTGGTCATCCGGCAGAAGAAAGAACATGTTCTATCTTCCGCCGGTTACCCGTCGGATTCCATATACTGGTCCGGCAGGAAATCTGAAAACCAGACACGGCTGTTGCCGCAAGCCCGTGCCAAAAGCCGTGGTACAGCAATGTTAAAATGCCGTTGAATTTTGGGTGCCATTTTAACATTGCTGTGTGGACATAGCCTAAGAGTGTGTTCACACAGTGCTGTGCTCTACATCTAGGTTATCTGTCGGGACACTAGGAGTCATGGCGAGTCCACAGACATCAACAGAGCAAACCGTCTCTTGTGGACCAAGTATGCTCTTCTTCTTCTTGGTAGTACACGTGTTATGTGCAGGATACAAAAGCATGGTAGACCACACTTTTAGGTCTAGCATAGAAAGTGTGTATGTTTGGCAAACAGAGCAAACACAATCTAAAAGAGACCACAGAGAAATAGTCAGCACTCTAACATGGTGAAAAAGGAGAAATTCCAACATTTATTCCATATCATACAAGCACCATCAAGGTGTAGGCGCATCAGAAGTAGCAACGTTACGGGCTAATACGCTCTTCTACATGATGTGGATGGTCTAGCATCACGAGATGCAAAACTAGGTTCCACAAAAGTAATTACCAAACATGCCTGAGACAGGTGTGACTTGTTGGATATGCCACCAGCAGGTCACATATATCCAAGGTCATTTTTGGTAGCCGCTCCTCCAGAAGCTAGCTCTGCATCCCCATCCACACCCTAAAGAAGGGCTTACTAGCCCGTAACGTTGGTACTTCTGCTATGCCTACACCCTGATGGTGCTTTTATGATATGGAATACATAAAATGTTGAATTTCACCTTCATCACCACACTGAAGTGCTGACTATGTCTCTGTAGTCTCCATTGTATGGGGGTGGATAGGGAGGCTAGCCAGGCATCCTTAAAATCTATTCAACTATGTTTGCTATGTTCTCTATAGACTTACGGCCGTGTTCTTTGAGATACCATTTTCCACGGTATCCCAACAGGTACCACAGATAGAGAGTATAACACCATGTGAATGGCCCCTTATGGCGCACAGAATTTTTGTTAGAAGTCTACAAGCACAACAGGTAACATTAGTTGCTTGTCAAGTCCAAGACGTCAGTAGGCTTTTTCCCCACACATGCATAACAACACAAAGAATATGCGGGAATGTTTACATCCATTGGTAAAAAAAAAGTTACGTTTGTAAGAAATTAAACTGGTTTCCTACCTGCATATAATCGATGAGTTAAACTGCCAGTCAGACCTTGTGCTCTGTGGAGGACTCGAATAAAGCAAGCAACTACAAAAAAAAAATATATATATATACAGCGTATGAATGAAGTTACTAAACTACATACACGACTAATAAGGTGCATCATCTAGTGAACAAAACACAATAGGTAGTATGTCACCAGAACAAAGAAGAACAAGGCATTAGGTGTTTTGGTATCAAAGAGTGACATCCCGGAACTTTTGTTTAATGTGTCAGAGGAAAGTATGGCATCCTACATACTCAAGTGTCATAGAGCAGGGGTCCCCAACAGCCGGGCCGCGGACCATGCCGGGCCTTAGCGCATCCCCTGCCGGTCCGAAGCGCCAGCTACACAGATGCCGGCCGCCCGGTTACTTTAGTCCGGGCGGCCGGCATCTTCTCTGCGCGGCCCGCTGTAATTCGGCCGTGCAGAGATAGCAGCTGAACACATCATGCGGCTGCATCGTAGAGAAAGCAGGGATGGTCCATTACCGTCCCTGCTTTCCCTATCGCTGTAGATCCGGCGCTCACTGAGCTCCGCATCTACAGATCAGCGGCGCAGGGAGTGTGATGCACAGTGACGTCACACCCCCCGCGCCGCTCTGTGCTGTCGGTTGTCGGCTGCTGGGAGCCTACAGGGGCAGCTATGGATTATTCTCACTACTGGGGGCAGCTATGGATTATTCTCACTACTGGGGGAAGCTATGGATTATTCTCACTACTGGGGGAAGCTATGGATTATTCTCACCACTGGGGGAAGCTATGGATTATTCTCACTACTGGGGCAGCTATGGATTATTCTTACTACTGGGGCAGCTATGGATTATTCTCACTGCTGGGGGCAGCTATGGATTATTCTCACTACTGGGGGCAGCTATGGATTATTATCACTACTGGGGCAGCTATGTATTATTATCACTACTGGGGCAGCTATGTATTATTATCACTACTGGGGGCAGCCATGGATTATTATCACTACTGGGGGCAGCTATGGATTATTCTCACTACTGGGGGCAGCTATATATCAATACTACTGGGGGCAGCTATGGATTATTCTCACTACTGGGGGCAGCTATGGATTATTCTCACTACTGGGGCAGCTATGGATTATTCTCACTACTGGGGACAGCTATGGATTATTATCACAACTGGGGGCCGCTATGGATTATTCTCACTACTGGGGCGCTAATGGAGCATCCCATCTACAGATATTCACGTCGCTGGGGTGTGATGATAGTGACGTCACACCCCGCCGGCGCTCTGTGTTGTACGGATGGGCTGCTTGGGAGTTCCTACAGGGGCAGCTATGGATTATTCTCACTACTGGGGCAGCTATGGATTATTCTCACTACTGGGGGCAGCTATGGATTATTATCACTACAGGGGGGCTATATTTATTTATTATTACAGGGGGCATATATCTCTATAATAACAGAGCTGATTACATATGTATATTATATTCATGTATAATGCTGACCCACAGAGCTGATCAATATTACTGATTATCAGCTCTGTGGGTCAGCATTATTAATATACACAGAGCTGATAATCAGTCTCCAGTTATAAAATACTAGTTACCCCATACTATATCCCTAAATGACACAGTATACACTTTGTTTTTTTTAGTTTTTTTTTAGTGTGATTCTAAACATCCAACCCCCTCCAGAACCCCGCCCTTAATAACCCCCGCCCCCACTGGGCAATGGAAAAATTGTTGTGCATCAAACCGGTCCCTGGTAGAAAAAAAGATTGGGGACCGCTGTCATAGAGGACTGATGCATAGATGGTGAACATTAATCGAAATGTGACCCAAAAAAATAAAGTGGAACAATGTTTGATGGGGTAAATAAGTTAAACAGAACATGCCACATAGATTATGCCTGAGGGCAGAACAAGCTAGGGTCAGACCTGCTGTTTCCAGTGCTGTGTCCCTTATTCTGTAAGATGCTGTAGTTTTCGTGTATTTAATGCTCAAATCTGCAGTTTTCAGCCAGAAGAGTCCTACAAAGAGTCAGTTTTTTTCAAACCCTGCCAATCGGAGGCTAGCCCTGCCCATCTCAACTGATAAACCTATTACTTTGAATAGGCAGAAACATGTGAATAACTGTCAGGTGGGCGTGGCTAGCCTTTGGTGGGCGAGGCCAACACCTGCTCATGAATAAGATTCGAGGGGTAAATGCTCTAAAACTGCTGCATTTTACAGAATAAGGGGCACAGCGCTGAAAACAGCATGTCTGCCACTAGCTTGTGCTGTCCTCAGCAAGGGGGGCATAACGTATGTGACCGGTTCCCTTTAAATCGATTATCACAATTTCATTATTAATACAAAATCGTGCTTTGTTCACTGGGGTGGAAAGGGAGACTCTCCGACGAGGAGATAGTTCCACCATACACACTGATGGCATACTGACAGGATATGCCACCAATCTGACAGGTGTGGGTCCCACCTCCCTAACTTGCATTATCTCAAAAATGAGCCCAGAATGTCCACCGTTATGAAACAGAGAGGTGGTCAGAACTGTGTCACTGAAATCAATAGACATTCTGAGTACATCCGAGTGCTTTTGTTATTAAAAAAAAAAAACAAAAAAAAACCACACACACCACCACCACCACCACACACTTGCCATGGCTGTAAGGGCAAGGCCTAACAGACTGCTTGTCAGCTTTCCACTGTGGTGCAATATTGCTCTGTTATACTGCATATACTTTAAAATGATATTATTTAAATCACTGAAATAATGCTAAAGTCCTCTTGGCGGGACAAGGAAAAAAAGACTACATATGACCACAGAACAATACAAAACTAAGTGATCCAGGAATGCGGCAACAGCGCTTTCTAAAAGTGTTTTTATTGTGGAAAAATAATATAAACCTACAAGACCATAGACATAGGTAGTACTTCTGAAATCAGACCCACCCAGGGAATAAACGGACAAGTTAACTTACACTGCGCAAAATTGAATATTCCAAAAATTAATTTTAAAAAGATGTGAAGCCCTCTTCCCCAGAATGAGTTGATAAAAGTTATATCAATAAGTCACATGTACCTTACCCAAACTGGTCCTGTTAACAGGAGGGAAAAAAAAGAAAAAAAACGCCTGCTGTCCTACAGATGGAAAAATTTAATGTTTATGGCTCTATGATCATGAAAAAATTAAAGGCTCATTTGCAGGGGGCTCTACCAAAATCTGCATGATTTGGTGTGGATTTGCTGCTGTACTTTGGATTCGCACTGGATTTTTTACTAGAAATAGTATTTTAAACCTAAGCCCATTAAATCATAGTGTTAAAATGGTTATCTTTTACGGACTTGTGTTAATGCATCTTATTGGAACAGTGTCACACAGACGACCGGCATCAACAAGAAAAATTCTCTAGATGTGACACAAAAACCTCTGAGGGTCCAACAATGATTACTCAACCAGTCTGAGGGCATGAACGTGAACATAAGAGGAGTATGTTATATAACAGTCACTGGAAAAGCTCTCACGCCAACTAGGAAACCAATGGCAATAATGTAATAACCCACAGAACAGCCTGGTCCCCTACAGCAGGGCTCCCCAACTCCAGTCCTCGAGACCCACCAACAGGTCATGTTTTCAGGATCTCCCACAGAATGCACTGACCATAATGAAATCACCTGTACAATGCTAAGTAAAGACAGAAAACATGACCTGTTGCTGGGCCTTGAGGACCGGAGTTGAGGACCCCTGCCCTACAGCATGTCTAGCACTAGCCTTTGCAGTCTAAGCAAGTGTACTTTTAATCTAATAGACAGATCCTATGTATTCAACTCGCTAATGTCACAGCTCACCCTCCAATACAGCTCTACTGCAAGTCCACTAGAAACATTCCTGTAAGGCTATGTTCACACGGCTTAAACTGGGGCGCATATCGCCGCGTACTGCGCTAAATACGGGGCGAGATACGTCCCAGTCATTACGGTAATCCACAGTTCTCATAGAGATTACGCCTCCTCTCCACGGGTGTACAACACGATGCGCGGGGAGATAAGTGACATGTCATTTATGTGCAGCGCTTACGCATCGCGGGAGTATGCGCCAATCGGTGCCAGCTCCCGAAGTCCCGGCGTAATTGCGGGGCGTACTGTACACCCTGTAATTAGCTGTGTGAACTTATCCTAAGGGTCTGTCCACACGACATAGAAACCTACTAATCTGACTGGTATTTTGTAGTTTATTTTAACGCAAAGGGGGGCGGCTTCTGGCCGCGGTTTACAGATTCTGTCGCCCCTCTTTGAATTGACCGTTTCATGTTCCGCCCAAAAACCGAGCCGAATACGCCTGTTGCTTCAGAAGACGCGCTGGCCACTGACGTTCACTTATTACGCCCCACAAATACGGTAATTTATAGCTCTCATTGTAAGCTATGATTGTCTGCTATTTTGCCTGACACATATGTGCCAGGAAAGTGAATGTCTGGGAGCCGTCGCAAAGCGTGTTTTGGGGTACGCACTGGCCAATGCGTACTGGCCGGCGTATACGTATTACGTGCCACTATATGTCCCACAGACGGCGTGTGAACTCAAAAGGTTAAATTCTACAAAAACCCCTCCCGGTGACTACAATTCTAGCTACCGTATCAGGGTATAAAGCTACTTTTCAAAGCAAGACATTCTTCTACAGATCATCATCTGGCGAATCCTAAAAAGGCATTATAAAAAAAGAAAACAGTGCTTAACAAAATATGTCTAACAATTGTATGTGAAGCCGGCTTTTCTAGAAGGCCTTTATTACTGAAGAGTTATTATATGCCATTTGTCTTGCACACCGCCTATTTCCATAGAAACCGTATTGATCCATTTAAGATATATTGTAAAACTTGGCCTAATTCCCATCACCACGTAACAGCGTACAGAAGCTATCACACAAGTTTCTGCTCCATTACCAGCAGCATAATAACCAACAAATGTGTCCAGGACGTCTTCCGAGTCCCCTTCCACAGTTCACATGCACATATTTCACTCACCTTAGCAACATCTTCCATCTCCAAGCAGCACCGTGCCATAAAAAATGTATCATCGCTGACAGTCAGATGTCCTCCCTAAATATACTCAGGTCAGCTTTTTCCCCAAATGTTTGTCATTTCTCATACCAACTTTGCTCTCCGCTATAAATCTTGCTCATCTTTCCTTCAGATCTGTCAACTTTCCAACAAATCTTGATCACCCCACTGCAAACTATGATAACCCCTCTGTCAAATCCCATATATCTTAGGTGTCTGGGTTTCATTCCTGTTGGGAATTTCGAAAAATTTAAAGAAACATTGTATGTTCAGCCTTAACAATTTGGTGACCACAAATTTTATCATCTCTGACCATTGCAGTGCCGCACATCTGGCTCTCTGAAATAAGCCTGATTGGAATTGCTTTCAAAAACTTCCTATTTGAGTTAATTAAAGACAACACAGCCACAGGTCACGGTATAAAGTGCTGTAATCTGCTCGTCATTAATGTACTGCGGGCAAACTGTACTCTTGTTAGCAATGCCTGAGGCTCCGAGGTCCATAGAAACCATAACTCAAATCCAAAAAATCTATAAAGCTAAACATAATCCTGACAAATACTCCAATAACTGTGAGGGGGGATAAGCCATGTAAAACTTGCTGTAATGAAGAAGCAGATCATGGAGCAACACAAGAGGTTAGCAGGCAGAACTAGAAACTTTTGGGGGACATGAATGATCTTGTACTCTGCGCAGCCGTTGTAATCCGGCCGCGCAGAGTTAGAAGCTGCACACACAGTGTGCAGAGAAAGCAGGGTCGGTTCATTACCGTCCCTGCTTTCCCTATTGTTGCAGATAGGGACTGAGCGCCGCATCTACACACCAGCGAGACCCAGCGGCGCAGGGGGTGCGATGACACCTCTGCATCACACCCTCTGCGCCGCTTGGTCTCGTTGTACGCCGGAGGCAACGTCTCTGCAGGGGATCAAGAACGGTGAGTAATTTTTTTAATTTTTTTTTTTAACTAGCCTGGCTACTTACTTACAGGGGGCATACATCTCTATAATGATTACAGGGGGCATACATATCTATAATGATTACAGGGGCATATATATCTATAATGATTACAGGGGGCATATAATATCTATAATGATTACAGGGGGCATACATATCTATAATGATTACAGGGGGCATACATATCTATAATGATTACAGGGGGCATACATATCTATAATGATTACAGGGGGCATACATCTAAGGGTTTTTTTGTGCGTGTGATAAACATCCAACCCCCTCCATAACCCCGCCCCAAATAACCTGCCCCCAATAACCCCGCCCCCACTGGGCCGTGGAAAAATTGTCTTGCATAAAACTGGTCCCTGGTGCAAAAAAGGTTGGATGTCATAGCATACAAAATGACACATCCGGAAAATGGATGGCACTGGTCTATGGGTGACAGATACTACTGCAAGACTTCAGTTATAGACATCAGTGACCAATATGGCGATCATGGCTTCAGTCTACAGATGGAAAAAACTATGAAATGTTAGATGAATTAAGTCAATTAGTGCTTAGTCTACTATGCTATTCAATACTTTATTTTTAGCAGTAGATTGGTCTGACAGAAACCAAAAAGGACACTTGTTTGGCATCTCTCAGGATAATGTGACCCTACAGATATACTTATGTATGTCGGACATATTCCCAGTATACAAGCTAAAAGTAGATGGGAAATGTAATGTGAACAGGGCCCAATCCTATATTTTAGATGATTGAAACCTTGACTATGACAGTGTCAGGACAGATTTTCAGCCTCTGCAGGTCAACAAAAAGGTTTAAAGTCACTGACCGTAATTAGGGATTTTTGGTTGCATGACTTTTCCTGATAATTACTAAGGATGTATGTACATTGAAGCCCATAGTATTCCAACGAGAGAACCTGTCACATAGTTTATGCCCCCCTTGCTGAGGACAGAACAAGGTAGTGTCAGACCTGCTGTTTCCAGTGCTGTGTCCCTTATTCTGTAAGATGCTGTAGTTTTCGTGTATTTAATGCTCAAATCTGCAGTTTTCAGCCAGAAGAGTCATTCAAAGAGTCCTTCAGAGTCAGTTTTTTTTCAAACCCGGCCAATCGGAGGCTAGCCCCGCCCACCTTAACTGACAAACCTATTACTTTGAATAGGTAGAAAAATGTGAATAACTGTCAGTGGGCGGAGCTAGCCTTTGCTGGGTGGAGCTAACACCTGCTCATGAATAAGATTTGAGGGGTAAATGCTCTAAAACAGCTGCATCCTACAGAATAGGGGACACAGTGCTGGAAACAGCAGGTCTGACACTAGCTTGTGCTGCCCTCAGCAAAGGGCCATAACCTATGTGACAGGTTCCTTTTAACAACATGTGAGGGCATGGACTGAGCTATGATCACACTTCATGTTTATTTTTAAACTGCCAGCAACAGACCATATCTGTCAATCTAGGGATTAAGGACTCCTTGCATGGTCTAATTATCGCCAAACATGCATTCGCACAAAATTTAATTTCCGATCATTTTCCTGCGTAATAGGCCCTGCAATTGATTTTTGTAGCCTGGACCACAGATATAAATGTATTGGGGTTGTCTCACTGCAAGGATTGCTTTTTATGGTAGAACGCTTCCCAAAACAAGTCACTTTGCAATGTGTGTCCATAAACAGTATCCTACTTACTCCTAGATATCCCCTCTTATATAGGCAGCATCGGCTCCTAAGGTTGCTATAGCTACAGACCTGTTCTATCTCTCCTAATAGGCTGCTAGTGCTGGTCACAATAGCTACAGACCTGTTTGATTCCTCCTGATAGGCTGCCAGCACTGGTCGCCATAGCTACAGACCTGGTGTCCTCAGTAGCTCATCATTGTAGGCCAGTAATAGCCAGTAAACACGGCCCTGAATTCAAAAATGAAACTGAAAAAACGGGACTGAGGTAAGATGAATCGATGTAGTGAGACAACCCCTTTAAAGGGTTCAGCATGTGGCCATCACAAACAATCAGTGGCCATTCCCATCCTGAGCTGTGATGTGACTACTGAGGCGACCAATTGGTTGCACTTGCAACGGTCCTGTGCCGATCAGATGGTGGTGCCACTTACTGGAAATGTTGCCCCTGGCCCATTAGAGAGCTTGGAAACATGACTGAGGATCTTAAAAGGAACCTGTCACATTGAAAATGCCATTTGATCTTCAGGAGGCATGTTATAGTACAGCAGGAGCCAAGCAGCCTGATATATAGTTTTCTTTGGAAAGATTCAGTAGAACTTGTATTTTATTCATTTAAATCCCTGCTTATTGGAGTCCAGTGTGTGGTGTTATCAGTGATGTAGAGCCTTATACGAGTGTGCATACTGTCAATCACTGAAAAGACCGCCTACTGGACTCCTTAACCCACAATAAGAAGGGATTTAAATGAATAATATTCAAGCTCTGCTGAATCTTACCCCACAATACATCAGTCTGCTCATCTCTTACTGCTCTATAACATGCTGCATGCAGTTCAGGTAGCATGCTCAATGTTAAGCCAACAGCTTCTTTATCAGGAAAAGTCTCCACTCCACAGACATTTGGGGGACATGTATAAAGAACGGCGCGTCGAAGCACCTGTTTTCATGTTTTTTTTCCGTGAAACCTGCGCCTGATGTATGTCGGTGGCGAAGTGCGCTCAAACATGCGAGGCAAACTTCGACACCTCCGACAGACAGACCACATTGAAATTGGTCTGCCTGTAGGAGCTTTAATGCGCCTCACTTTGCCGACCCGCATTCATACATGCGTCGGTGATATCGAATGTGGTGTGACCCGCCCCAGAACGCCCACAGCACGCCCCTTCATGTTAGGCGCATTAGAAATTGGCAAAGCTTTCGCCTAATGCGCCTAACACATAGGGGAGGTGCGTCCGACAGCAGAGCCGGCACAGAGAGGCGCATTATACGGCAGAAACCGGCGATCATACATGTCTCCTTTGGAGTGTTTGGCCCTTATCTGTGTAGAGTAGGGTTTTGGCTGGATGGGTAAAAGGCCTTTCAGTAGCTCTAATGTGAGAAAGAAGGGGTTTCTTCTTGTGGAGAGCACCAGAAAGATATAGAGAGCCTTGCAGGCCATGCACTGCTTCCTGGGAGTCATGTAATGTACTTTGATGGTGCTCTCTCACAATACAATTTTGCTGAAACCATACTAACATGAGTAGTGTTCCGCATCATGTGCTACTTCTTCCCATGTTATAGCTTGAGCAATCCTGTAACTGTGCCCCCACCCTGAGACATTTGCATCCTACATTGCTCTTTGTAAATAAGAGGTCAGTGATGAGGATCTACTGTATGACGTACAACGACTGCCAAACAAGTTCCAGAAAGAGTATACAAAGGAAGCAAACTGCACAATACACAAAGCTACACATACTATATACAATGAGAAACGGCATAGGAAAACAAGAGAGATCTGGAAAGGTCACCGCTCCCTTTTAGAGTAAAGCCGCATCTTGGTTGAGGATGTCAATTGAATCGAAAAGACAAAGTCACTCAATAAGCAAACGTGAGGAATATAAATACCATGTAAACTCAAATGTGGACTTTGCCTTTTGGGAAATGCTGGATATGTCACCCAGAGCACAGCACATTTATGCTACACTGCTCAATTACTGTTCATTATTGGTCTCACTCTAATTACTGGGCTGTCAAATTAATGTATGAAACACTAATTATGCTTCATTTTTCCGGACTATTCATCGGCACTAGGGTATACTCATCTACGGAACATTTCCTCCAGACATTTCAAGTGCTAGTCAAGGATAAGAGCAAGTTATTCTGCCTGGCACACAACTGCGACAAAACGACCCCATATACTAAATGCCCCACGTAACTACTAATTACCAAAAAAAAACAAAAAAAAAAAAAAACACACACAAAAATACTTGATATAATATATATATTAATAATATATATATATAAAATTCCGCACACAAATATATAATGCGCACACACAACATATTTCCACCACACATATATGCACACAACACACCTGTTTATATAAAATATATGTGGTGTGCGTATATATATATATATTATATATAATATATATTTATATGTGTGTGTATATATATATATATATATAAATTATTACACACTTATATAAATTAATTCAACACACAATATATATAATTACACACCACACACTATATTACACACACATATATACACACACAATATTATACACACACACATATAATTACACACTATATACACACAATAATTTATAATAAAAAAAAAACACACTGTGCAATATATATGTGTGCGCAATATGTGGTGCCTTAATTATTATATATATAATATTATATAATATATATTACACACAACATATTATATATAAATTAATATATATATATATAATAAGTATATTCACAACACACAATGTATATATTTCGCACACATATATTACACCAACCTATTATATATATATATATATATATATATTATATAATACAACCACATATATTACTTACATATATATTACACACACATATATATATATTATATTAAACACAGTTGGATATATTTCCGCTATAATCATATATATGTGTTGCCGCAATAAATGTTGTGTGCGCGCAATATATTGTGTGTTGTGCGCATATATGGGTGTGCCGCAATAATATTGTGTGTGTGTGCGCAATATATATGTGGATATAATATATATATTATATATAATTTATATAATATATATATAATTAATAATTTCACAAAATAAAATTGGCACTAACTGTGTTATATATATTGTGTGTAATATTGTGTGTGAATATAATATATGTGAGTGTGTGTTTGTTGTGTGTGTGTGTGTGTGTGGTGTAATATATACTTGTGTGTAATATATACATGTATTATAATATATATATATATATATATATATATATATATATATATATTACACGTATATACATATTACACATATATACACACTGGCGATTTTTCTAGTTTTCTCACCTACAAAGAATGGAGAGGTTTGTAATTTTTAACATAAGTACACTTCAACTGTGAGAGCCAGAATCTAAGTATTTGAAATAAGCATAAGTATTTGATCCCCTACCAACCAGCAAGAATTCTGGCTCTCACGGATCTGTTCATTTTTCTTTAAGAATCCCTCTTATTCTTTAGCTGTATAAAAGACAGCTGTCCACACAATCACACTCCAACCTCTCCACCATGGTCAAGACCAAAGAGCTGTCTAAGGTCACCAAGGACAAAATTGTAGACCTGCACAAGGCTGGGATGTGCTACAGGACAATAGGCAAGCAGCTTAGACAGAAGGCAACAACTGTTGTGCAATTATTACAAAATGGAAGAAACACAGGATGACTGTCCATCTTCCTCGATCTGGGGCTACAAGCAAGATCTTGCCTTGTGGGGTAAGGATGATTCTGTGAAAGGTCATAAATCAGACCAGAACTAAATGGGAGAACCTTTTCAATTACCTGAACAGAGTTGGGACCATAGCCTCAAAGATTCCCAACACTAACACACTACGTCATCATGGATTAAAATCCTGCAGGGTAAGCAAGGTCCCCCCTGCTCACACCAGCACATGTCCAGGCACATCTGAAGTTCATCAGTGACCATCTGGATGATCCAGAGAAGGTATGGGAGAAGGTCCTGTGGTCATATGAGACCAAAATAATGCTATTTCGTATCAACTCCACTCTCCTTGTTTGGAGGAAGGAGGATGAGTACAACTCCAAGAACACCATCCTAATCATAAAGCATGGTGGTGGAAATATTCTTTGGGGGTGCTTTTCTGCAAAGGGGACAGGACAACTGCACCGTATTGAAGAGAGGATGGTTAAGGCCATGTTTCGCATGATTTTGGCCAATAACCTCTTTCCCTCAGTAAGAGAATTAAAGATGGGTCATGGCGGAGTCTTCCAGCATGACAATTATCCGAAACACACAGCCAGGGCAACTAAGGATTGGCTTTGTAAAAAGCATTTCAAGGTTCTTGAATAGCCTAGCCAGTCTCCAGACCTGAACCCAATTGAAAATCTTTGGAGAGAGCTGAAACTCAATGTAGCCCAGAGACAAAGACCTGGAGAAGATCTGTAAGGAGGAGTGGGCCAAAATCTCTGCTGCAGTGTGTGCAACCTTGGAGGGCCTGTGAGAGCCAGAATTCTTTCTGGTTGGTAGGTGATCAAACACTTATTTCATGTAATAAAATGCAAATTAATTATTTTAAAAATCATACCATGGGATTTTCTAGATTTTTTTTTTTAGATTCTGTCTCTCACGGTTGAAGTGAACCTATGAGAAAAATTACAGACCTCTCCATTCTTAATAGGTGGAAAAACTTGCAGAATTGCCAGTGTATCAAATATTTATTGACCCCACTGTGTGTGTATATGTGTATATATAGATCAGTTATTGATTGCGTCAGCATCCATCATTTCACAGTAACATCACCATTAATGTTGCAAAAAACCTCGATGTCAGTCATTTAGCTTCACACATACATCAGTTCACATTCAATAACCGTGATTATACAGCAATCTAGCATAAAGTTTAAGTCCTCTTTCAGGCCTTGGCAGCCCTGTCTAGTTTTTTGGAAAAGTGGCAGGGGAAACCAGGCTTGTACTAACATTTGTGACTTTTTTACAACCAAAGGTTTCGTGCTATTCCTTCCTCTTTCATAGCGTCTCAGCACCCTGGTACTACTAATCAGCAGGGTACTCCATCTGTCACCATGTGGAGCTCTGAACGTTTACGGATACCATACCTGTGCAACATAGCGTCAACAAACGTAGGCCACCTCCAATAGGCCTCCGTATAAGTTCAGCGGCATAGGTAGCTAGCTGGTTGTCTATGGATGCTGTACTACGGTTGCATCTCATGATCCAAGCAACACTAAACACAGTGGCCCAGATGTATGAAAGTTGCTGCGCCAGTTTTCGGGCGTAAACTACAACAGAAATAATTGTGTGCACCATGATGTACGACTTTTATAAAAGATCTGCACCTAAAGGAATAACTGTGTACAACAAGGCCGACACTTCGACACGGCCACTGTCGAATGTTGCAGCTATGCCAATTCATACCATAAGACACTTCTCTGCACCTTACATGCCTTAAAGTGTCGCAGTTAATGTGTCGTTAGCCAGGCCTTTAAGAGCGAGTGTTGTAGCCAAGACAAAACATCACAGCGTAGGACACTTTTCCCACTACGTAGTTTTGCCCTATAATACAGAGAATGGTATCACTATTTTGTATTGGACGCTTGAAATATGCTGGACAACTCGCCCATAGATAATAGGTGTGTGAGTGGTTGTTTACCAGTATTTTTGCACTTGCACAGTTTCCCCTTGTAAGATATTGTGGCTTTTCTGCGTACTGGTGAGAACTGGTACTTATTCAAGGTGCAGTTTTTACTAGGCAGCTACCCCCTAGTGGATGGGTATGTGAGCGATCATTCACAGTAATCTGCACTTATTAAACTTCTTCCATGTAGCACAGAGTCTTTGTCTCCTTCTGGAAATAGTTTTTTATTCAGCCATGGAGCTATGAGTATGGCTATGTGTCTGTGGTTTTTTTTTGTGCACCATAATGTATGACGTATTTATAAAAAATTGCTGCTAAAGGAATAACTCCATACAACAAGGCCGAAATCTTAGGCTGCGCTATTCGACAGTGGGCATGTCTATGATATAACCTGCCTATTCGGACATATACCTGCCTATGAGGACATATACCTGCCTATGGGGACATATACCTGACTATAACTGCCTATACCTGCCTATAGGGGACATATAGCTGCCTATAACCTGACTATGTGGGACATATACCTGCCTATAATCTGCCTATGTGGGACATATACCTGCCTATGAGACAATAAACTGCCTATGGGGAACATTAAACTGCCTATAACTACCTATGTAATTTTATTGGTATCCATTTTTATTTTTTTATTTTACCAGTAGCCACTGCATTTTCCACCCTAGGCTTATACTCGAGTCAATAAGTTTTCCCAGTTTTTAGAGCAAAAGTAGGTGCCTCGGCTTATTTTCTAGTATATACGGTAATCAGTCCGTAAAAACGCTCCAAATCTCAGATGGCCAGTTTCTAGTGATCGCTTCTCGACTAAGGCTATGTTCACACGGCTTAACTGCAGGACGTAATTACGCTGTGTGGCCGAGGGTGGGGCGGGAGCGGGGGGCCGGCACTTTGCCAGCCCATTGACTTGCATTACCAGCGGCGCGTATACGCCGCTAGAAAGTGACATGTCACTTATCTCCCCGCCCGGCGGATTCTCCGAGCAGGGAGAGGAGACGTAATCCACAGATCTCTATGAGAACTGTGGATTACCGTAATGACTGGGACGTTTTCAGCCCGTAATTTGCGCACTTCGGCGCGTAATTACGGACCGAAATACGGCCCATTTTAAGCCGTGTGAACATGGCCTAACCGTTTTATGTGCTTCTTTACAGCTGCAAATTTGATCTGAAACTTTGAGAGCAGAGGAGGAAAGACAAAAATCGGTGGAGAAAATCCCGTGCACCAGTAATTTGGCACAAATTGCAGCACAATTCTGGTGCAGCTACCATAATAAATATTTACAAAATAACGTAGATAATCAGCCCCCGGCCGGCCCCATTCGCTTTCACTAGCAGCGCTGCGTAAGCACCAGGAACAATTGACATGTCACCTCTCTTCCCTGGCGTACAATACGACTGTACGCTACACCGGGGGAGACGACGCGTAAATCATAGTTCTCTATGACAGCTATGAGTTACCGTAATTGCTGCGGACACTACATGCTCATTAGAGAGCAAATACACGGCAAAATGCACGGCGCAATTACACCAGGTGAACATACCCTTAGGGTATGTTCACACGCCATTTTTTTGGATTGAACTTCGGATGCGCTGCATTAATCGGATCCAAAACGTATCCAACACGTAACTGTGTGTTTGGATTCGTTTGGTCTGCAGCAGGATCGCTCCCTATAGTTTTAAATAGGACGCCTGCTGTGTCTTTCGGATCAAGAATTGATATGTCAATTCTTAGAACGGATCCTAAAGACGCAAGTAAACCAATAGATCACTCGTCTAAACACTGATGCGTGTTTACCATTGCAAGCAATGGAAAACACACTATTTGCTAGATGCGTGTTTAGGTCCAAAAGATGAATCCAAACACGCATCTATGTGATACAAATGTGACAAGAATGTCAGAGTGATTGTGCAGATAGTAATTTCATGCATAAACCAGCCATATATGAGATCTGAACGAGACAAAATGGGAGCCGTGAGTGTCCTTTGTTTGACTTGTGTTTAACCTTGAGGAGAAGTAGGAAAAACAAGTGCACAGCGCCACAAGCGAAATGGGAAAAACAAGAGCACAGCGCTTGCGCGGCACGCGCTGTGCCACAAGCTGCGCTTATGTGATGTTGACTACTGCGCATGGCAGGATATACATCCTAATTGAAGGTGTATAAAGAGAGGGGATTTACTAAGACGGATTAGGGACTTTCCAGACTGCTCAAGTGGACGCACTTAATCTGTGATGCAACCGTCCTCTCCCGTCGAGGTCCACCGATCTGGGAAAGTGATGCTACAATATCCGGTAATGTCTTGATGCTTACTATTCCAATGATCTTAACTTAATTAGATAGATTTGATTGTATAAAGTAACTAACAACATCCTGTATGTAACTGAATAAATAAGATATAATTGTATTACCGAAGACTCTTCCTAATTTGTATATTAGTGAGCGAAGTAAGTGGAGGCAACTACCGTCTCACTTCAGACAGGTAATACAATCTAATAACATATTTACACACGGACAGAACACGCCGTGTGAACATACCCTTAGGTACTCCTGAAGCACAGGAGGAGGAGGGGGGGGGGCAGCCCGCCGGCCCCATAAACATGCATTACTCACGCCGCATAATCGCCACAAGTAATTGACATGTCACTTATCTACCAGCAAGTAAAATAATATCGTATTTTATTCGCAGGAGGACGAGTCGTAATCCATGGTTCTCTATGAGAGCTATGGATCACCGTAACTGCGGAGCACATCTCGCCGCATATTAAAGGGGTTTTGCCAGGAGGTGCCCTATCTGCTAAGACGGAAATGTAAACAAGCAACAGCTGAGAGAGAGAGAGAGAGAGAGAGAGAGAGAGAGAGAGAGAGACAGCCAGAGCACAGAGCTGCATAAGGGAAATGTTCACTGAAATAATCAAACTACAACTAGTGGATTCTGTATACAAAAGACAACATATTTCTACCCGATGCCTTGAAAGCGTCTACAGCTCCCTTTCATCAGATAAGAAGTGTTCTCTGCGCAAGCCCGGTCAGCAGCTCTTGTCAGGTCGTATCTAATAGAAGCATTGAAGTAACTAAGGGCAGGTAAGGCAGCCTGTAGTTCTCTCAGACTGCAATTTTTGTAATCACATATATTTAGAAAAGTGATTAAAAACCCATTTTGGAGGATCCCACGTCAACATTACATCGTGGCAAAACCCCTTTAAGTGAAAATACGTGGCGAAATGCGCGCCACCGTTCACATAAACCGGCAGCCGGGAATGGAAGAGACCGGCAGCCGGGAATGGAAGAGACCGACCAGAAGGTGAGTATGAGGTTTATCTTCTATTTTTAATCATGGACCAATGAGTATGACTAGGTCCTGAACCTCAATCTTCATTTACTGCCACTCTGAAATTTTTATGTTGGTCTGTGATAGCGAGTATGTTACACTGAAAAAAGATATAGAGTTGTTTTAATAGATAAATTTAAGTAAGTTTCAAAAAAATGTTTTCCTCATGTTCATTCCTTTTTGTCACATCTCCAGGAAATACCAATTTATCTAGTAGCTGGATGCAGCAGCGATCCACCTCAGCCAGTAATTTAATAAGCAGGCATCTCCACCCAAATACTTAATGCCCTTATCAGGGTCTGTTTAGCATAGAGATTGCTCCCTCCTGACAAGGTTAAATATCGTATTTATTGTAAAAGTTCATTAGAAAATAAAAACCTCATTTGCCATTACATACTGTTAAACTATCCAGTAAAGAAAGTGATGACGCATACATAGTACATAGAACTTACAGCAATGTGCACGTCCACCTAATGAACGGAGTGCTCGTGGACACACATGCTCAGTCATTCTCCTCAGAGCCAGTTGTCTGTATAGTAAGCCCTGGTTCACTACACAGCAGTTGTCAGGAGAGGACCAGGGTCTATGTAGTAGCCTTCAGCAGGGAAGATGATAGTGTCCACTGCCAGAAGGAAAAGGCTGCCTTCAGTATTACTAGGGGGACAAGTATTTTCATGACACAGGATACATTGCCGTGTCCCCACGGCACGGGTTTTTGGACTGTTTTACAGAAGGTTTTCGGTTTGGAAAGCAGTCTGTAAACCGGCTGTCAAACTTTATCACCTTTATGGAAAGTCCATGCAGCAGTCCCCACTGCACGGATTTTCCGCTGGAAGGTTCTTTAGACCGCTGGCGGTCCAAAAAGCATAGAACATGTTCATTCTTCGGTTTTCAGGCGGAATATGAAAATTTCTATACAAAGGGGAGGACTTTTCTCTGCAAACAGCAGAGATAAGCCGCCCCCCGGCGGCCGTATACACAGCCACAAAAACACAGATAATCCGACTGGTATTTGCTCTCTGCCGTGAGGACGGGCCCTAAGACCGCTATTAACAGCCTTCCAAGACTTTTGTGTGAAGATCACTGAAGAGATAAACACTTGAACCATTAGGAAACAGGATTTTAAAATACACCATTTGCAAAGTTCATATCCACATTGATGAAAAATGCAACCCATGTCCTAAACTTCGCAAACCTGACGTATTCATAGCATCTTTTCTCCTTTACAGAACATAATACACCCAGAGGATATTAAAAACTACAACTGTACAGTAAGATCTGACACACAGTAAAAGCTGAAGTTTTAATTGCTATGCAACGTAAGATTTATCACTGTCTCTGCTGTAAATTATTCATTAATCATTACCATAATGTATGAATACTGCATAACAATACAGTCCTCCAGAGACAGATATATTTAATGAGTCCGTTCCTCCCCCTCCAATCTATTTAAGAATGAAGGTAAAAAAAAATACACACAGAAGTAACCTGGACATTGTTAGCAGTGAACATGTGAATCGTCTTCTAACCCTTCCAAATTACACTGAACCTATAAAGTAACCCGATCCTTGGAGCTACAGGTCAGAATAGAATAGGGAACTGCTTAACAATAAACATATAATAACGCCCTCCTCTCGTCCCCTTATTTTCAGGACCAGCAGGGGTCCCATAGGTTGGAGTCTGACTAGTCATAAAGCAATGGCATACTTTACCTATATATAATCACTATGACATGGAAATACCCCTCTGAAGAGCAACCATTGGGCTGCCTTAACATTATCAGTTGTGCCACAGTTCTTCTTATGCTTGAGGCAGACCTTTTTTTGCACTTCTGCACAATTTGTCATCCATAGACCGTGTTCACACAGCTTATTCCCGACGGATTTGTGAGCCGGATTGCGCTCACAAATCCGGCGTGAATAAGGGGCGGGGCGGGGGCGCCGCTCCCCGGCCCCATAGACAATGCATTGTTTACGGCGCGTACGCGCCGTGAATAATGTGCATGTCACTTTCTCCCCCCGCGGCGGATTCGCCGAGCAGGGAGGAGCGACGGAATCCACTGTTCTCTATGAGAGCTATGGATTACCGTAATTACTCCGACGGATTGGCGCCGTACTGCAGCGCAAATCCGGCGCGGAATACGGCGCCAATCCGCAGAGAAATAAGCCGTGTGAACGAGGCCATAAACAACCTAAAAATGATGCATGTGTGTTTTCTGTCCAGCTCCGGGAGACGGCTGGCTTCACAAGAGTTGCTCTCGAAAGGAAATGATGATTAAAGGGCCAGAAAAATGTGAAGGGGACTTAAAGGGAATCTGTCGCCAATGTTTTTCATTTACTTATTAAATCAAGCCCCTGACCCACATTCTTTTCCTCTCAGTCGTTTTTATTTCCTGATTGTAGATTTCTCTATTCGGCCGTCTATATATAATTGTGGGGAAGACATTCTTGCTTGCACTGCTTTACCAGCAGTCAGAGAAATCCTTTACAGCAGCTTCATGCACATAGGATTCTTCAGACAGATTCTGTCCCATAGACTTGTATAGGAGAGTTTTCACTGTGAAGGGAGGGGAGAGGGGGAGCTGTGACATCTCTTCTTGTGACTGGTGGATTCTGTGTTATCTGTACACAATGGTGTCTCCTTTCAGCTTGATCCTGCTGTTACTGATAATGAGCACACTGCTGAAAAGCTCTCTAAACAGAAGAGGAAGTGTCAGATTATTATTAGGCCTAGTGGCCAAAGTGAAAACTACAGGACTTAAGAATTCTTAACAAAATATTGAAAGTGATCTGGAAAATTAAAAAAAACATTATCAAAAATTCCTAAAAAAATGTGTTTAACATAAAAATGTGAGTTAAACAATAAGTCATTTTTTGATGACACATTCCCTTTAAAGAGGTTTTATTAGTTCTGAAGAGGAGCCTCCAGAAAATGCACTATTCTCATCCATAGGCTGGGCCTGATCTTGTAGCTCAGCCCCATTTAAGTATCACGACATTATTAGAGTTATTAGGGCACTGACAAAATACTGGTTGGATTCCGATTAATGAATCTGACTGGTATTTTATCGTATTTTGAACGTTAGGGGGAGGGTTTCTGTCCGTGGTTTGTGGATTCAGTCGTCCCCCTAAGCACTGAACAGTACATGTTCTGCCCTAAAACCGGGTGGAAAAAGATACATATTCCAAGTTTTTTTTTTGGGTTTTCTTTACGGTTGTCAGATTTGGAATCCGACCGCCAGAAAATCCGAGCTCTGCAGACTACAGCTCAGATTTTCTATGGACGTCTACGTGGATGGTTGACATTCTGTTTTTAAGTCCGAAAAAACGACTGAAAAACTGTGTGGACGTACCCTTCTATTTTATTTTAAACCGTTCCAGGGCGCTATACATTCGGAAGTGGTCTAAATACAAAACAAATACAATAATTACACTAAACCAACAGATGGAGAGGACCCTGTCCACATGGGCTTACATTCTACAAATAAAGAAAGGAGGCGGCAGAAGGTGAGGGATGGACACGTTTGAATGGTGGTGTAGTGGCACCAGGTGTAAAGTAGGCGTTCAAGTGGAAGAGGATGCAGGTCCCTAGTGTTTAGCAGACAGGTACGCCAGGGTAGTGGATGTGCGTGAATGCCTGGCCTAATGGAGTTCCAATTACTTAGAAGTGTAGTACACTGGCGCAGAAGAAACCAGCTGGCTTTACTCACAGCAATAACTGGAAGCAGGTTAGACTTTCTCTGATATCACTTCATAAGTAGACAATACACCTGGGGTAAACTACACTTCTTTTCCAAATACAATTGCTCCTCTGTCAATTCATTTCTCTCGGTATCTCTCAGCCTCTACACCTTTCTTGAAACCATCAACAGCCAGAACAGCGGAGGGTTGCAAGAAAGGCTAAGATAACTGCTTACAACTACATAATAATTGTAGCTGTATGGACTGTATAGAACATCTAGATCCAGTGTGCTAGCAATTGTGAGATCAGGAACTAAAATTTCCTTTAGAGTAGCTGGATTCTTGGCTTATGGATTCCAAAGTAAACATACTAATGAAGCAACTGACTCAGTCACCAGCTCTCAGTGTAGCGGTCATACCTAAGGACTATTTGTTGTACCTAGCTTTGCACCATGGGCTATGTAGTCAAGCCTCCTCTATCTATATCTGTCTCTCTTTCTCTCCCTCAAGACAGTTCTTGCTCTCTATTCTCTCTCTCTTTTTTGCTCTTCTGTCTACTTGTTCCTGCTTGCTTTCTTCTCTCTCCTGTGAGCTCCCAAGCTGATGGTCTGTCTGTTATCCTGCTCTACCTCACCGCCGGTTAGTGAGTAAACAGTCCCTTAATAATGGAATGTAGTAACAGGATCTTTCAATGCGATTGCCAAAAACTAGAACTCCACTAACACTCTAGCATGGCAGGCTCCCTTGCCCTCCACAATGACTGGCTACAGGCCTTTCCTACTCTGTGGTGCTTAACCCACCATGACATATTAGTATGTCATGGCAGTGACTCAATATTACTGTGAGGAGGGGGATTAGGGGAGTTTTGAGTTATAAAAAAACCAAAAAAACTTAAAGTTCAAATCACGCCCCTTTTGCCATTTTACAAATAAAAAAATAAAATACTAAAAAAAAGTTACACAAAAGTCTGATCTATTAAAATAAAACATGCATCTACCCAAAAATGGTACCAAAAGAAAGTACACATCAGTCAGCAAAAAATGCACTCTCACTCCGGTCCATAGGTGGAAATACACAGAAGTTATTGTTTGTAAAAATAAAAAATAAAAATTTAAAATGGTGCTGTGGAGCAAATTTAAATAGATGTTGAAATTTTTTTTTATGGTACTAAAACATTATAAAAACCCTACATGTTTGATGTTGCCGGAATCATATCAACCTGCAAAACACAGATAACACATCACTTATACTGGGTAGTGAACACAGTATAAAAAAAATGTAAAAATGGCGCAAGTACTTTTTTCACATTTTGCCCCACTCAGATTATATTTTTGCGGTTTCCCAGTATATTCTATGGTATGATGAAAGATGCCATTAGAAGTACGGCACATCTTTTAATGCAAAATAAAAGCGCTCTATGCCCATGTAGGTGGAAAAATAAAACAAAATAAAAAGTTACGGCTTTCGGAAGGTGGGGGGGGGATGAACAGCCTTATTACCTTGACTGTGGTAGGTTAAGGGGTTAAAGAACCCCTGTCCCTAAGGAACAAGGGCAGCTAACTCTGGCCTAGGGACATTGCTATGAGAGTGAAAACCTAATAGGTTGCTTATCATAAATTAGACAAACCAGTCTAAATTTAGATTTGTCAAGCAACCTTGTGTCAATCAGCTGTCTTTGTAAGGCTCGGTTCACATCTGCATCAGAGGTTACGTTCAGAACCTCTGCCTCACAATGGACACCCACAGCGCAAGATGGACCCCATTAATTACAGCATGTCGCATTACTTTTTCATCATTCTCATGCATTTGTGAACCAGGCCTAAAAAACTGAATACTAGCTCTGTAGTTGCTGCAAACGTTCTTTGGACTTGCACAAAATGAGGCTTCATTTCATAAGTGGACACACATTCACGGATCATGTGATGTTATTAATGTGGTATAATTTATGCTTACTACAGGACCTCTAGTTTGAGAAACATTTCTTTAATTGAAGCTCTGTAATGGGGGTTTCCTTTATCTCACTCTTACATAAGACTGCAAAAATATATTTTTGGGACGGTGTTCACAAGTATTTTCTTATATTGTAACGTGCCCCAGTATATTTGTATGTAATCCAACGTTATATGCTAGTATTCTTATATTAACTGTATGGCCATAAACAGCACTATACACCGACGTAGTTCTAATTGTTTCGGTCAGATTTTGGATTTCAAGTCTGACCTCAAAAAATTCTAGCTGTATACACTACAGCTCGGATTTTCTATTGAGGTCTAATAGATTGTTTACTGTCGGATTTTTGCAGATTCTAAATACTGAATCGGCTTTAAAATCCAGCTGTAAATCAGTGCCTAAGGCTGAATCTACTTGGTAAGCAGTGGTCTCCTGTACTGACATGGAAAAAAAAAATAGGACAAAAGCATGAAAGAGTTCCCACAGAAGGGCCCGAGAAAGAAATATCCCACCAAACGCTGCAGAGATGCATGCTCACAAATTAAGAAAATCTCAGCAAAAAAACATGATCTAAACAACAACAAAAAAAACAGCTAAATCACTGTAAGGCTATATCTTCACAGCATATCATAAAATACCATCCAACAGCATTTTAATATCGCTGTACCGCAGTTTTTGGTGTGGGTTTGCGCCAAAAACCACAGTCTGATTCCCGCCGGCCCAATACATTTAGAAATCCCACAGTAGAAAAAAGGTGCGGTATAGACTGCAGGAGGGGCTGCCAATACCAGCATGAGCTTCACTTCAATTTAGGTGGGAAGTGTTGTACTGCTACATCCCTCTAAGGGGCCGTTCATACGGCACAGGGCAAATACCGGTCAGAAATCCCGACCGGTATTTGCACTGTTTTCGGGCCGTGCACATCGCTGCCGGGTGACGGCTTTTCTCCTCGGTTTGCGGAGAAAAGCCCTCCCCCTTCGCATAGACATGTCCATATTCTGCCCGTAAACCGGGCGGAAGAATGAACATATTCCATGTTTTTCGGACCACCTGCAGTCTGAAAAACCGCCTGGCGGAAAACCCGTGTAGTGGGGAAGGCTGCGTGGGTTTTCCCACTAAGGTCCATTTTAAAAGTTGTCACCCGGTTTACAGACAGTTTTCAAAACCGCAAACCGTCTGAAAAACCGGGTCAAAACCAGTGCAGTGGAGACAAGCCCTAAGGGGGTGAATAGGAATCTAAACAAGGTGTGCGCTTTGGTGGCAGTGGGGTCAAGGGCACATGGTCTGCTTACGTTTTGCTGCAGTCTGACTTCTCACACCTATAGTCTCTCCACTGGATGAGCTGGAGGGCAAAATTGGCTTGTTCATGTGGGGGAATTGATAAGCTGGAGGCCATAAAGACTTGTGGAAGTCTAGACATCCCAAATGCAACAGCAGAGGCCCACAGACTTCCAGTATACTGGATCACAGGTGTGCTATGGATAGCAACTGATGGTTCCATCAAGTCTTACCTGGTGGGGCCCTGCAAAAAGTCACTTGAAAGCAGACCACAAGCCATTAACGGAATTTTGGTCAATTTGCAGCACTGAAATGCAATAGCCTGATTTACTGGAAGGGACAATTTGTTGGGGTGTTGCGGAGCATAATTGTCAGCCTTGTGATAGTCAATTCTGAGGACTATGCTGTAGGAGTCTTATGGAAGAGACAACTAACTGACTCGGCCAAGTACACTTGTCTGCCCCGGAAGGGTTCTGAGACTTCTGAAAGACATACCCAAGGAGGATACACTTGTGACTAGAGGATACTAGTGTGAATAAAGAAAGGTAGCTACTCTGAGGCCTGTACTGTGGATGGGATAGTGAGATTCTAGAACATTAGTGGAATAAGCAGTGCGGCAAAATAGATCAATGGAAGTAGGGTTCTTGGAACTAAAGCCTGGTGGGTGGGGAGTGGAAAGAAGAGTGTGCTGAAAGTTGTTTTATTGTAAGTTGAAGAAGACTGTATTGAATACTACATGCTATATTGTATGTTTAAGTTAAATTCTATTAAAATCTGATGGTTTGACTCAGTAGTATTGGCTTAACCCCTGTGAAGTTAACATGGGCCAGGTTGGCGTTAGAATGAATGTGCAATAAAGACTGTTAAGAGTGGCCTACGGAAAGTGAGTTATACTGTGCCTGTAAGGGTGTCCCCATAAAGAGGTAATAGGCAGGTTATAGGCAGGTATGTGTCCCTAAAGGCAGGGTATAGGCAGGTATGTGTCCCTATAGGCAGGGTATAGGCAGGTATGTGTCCCTATAGGCAGGGTATAGGCAGGTATATGTCCTCAGAGGCAGGTAACAGGCAGGTATATATGTCCCCATAGGCAGGTTATAGGCAGATATATGTCCCCATAGCAGATATAGCAGTATATGTCCCCATAGGCAGGTTATAGCAGGTATAGTCCCCATAGGCAGTTATAGCAGGTATATGTTCCTATAGGCAGGTTATAGACAGGTATATGTTCCCATAGGCAGGTATATGTACCCATAGGCAGATTATAGGCAGGTACATATCCCCATAGGCAGGTTATAGGCAGGTCTATGTCCCCATAGGCAGATTATAGGCAGGTATATGTCCCCATAGGCAGGTATATGTCCCCATAGGCAGGTATATGTCCTCATAGGCAGGTATATGTCCCTATAGGCGGGTTATAGGCAGGTATATGTCCTCATAGGCAGGTAACAGGCAGGTATATGTCCCTATAGGCAGATTATAGGCAGATATATGTCCCCATAGGCAGGTATATGTCCCCATAGGCAGGTATATGTCCCCATAGGCAGATTATAGGCAGGTATATGTCCCCATAGGCAGGTATATGTACCCATAGGCAGATTATAGGCAGGTATATATCCCCATAGGCAGATTATAGGCACATACATATCCCCATAGGCAGGTTATAGGCAGGTCTATGTCCCCATAGGCAGATTATAGGCAGGTATATGTCCCCATAGGCAGGTTATAGGCAGGGCTACCTCGCTGCTCCGACTCCCAGGCGCTCCGTCTTCTGGCACAGGCAGCGTGATGTCATCAGGCCACGCAGGTAGCGTGATGACATAGCACGTTGCTTGTGCCAGATACTCCAGACAGCGGCAGGTCTGTGGCCATCCAGAGTCCACTGCGGAGGAGGGAGCGCTCACACTCTGCTCCGCAGTGGTATCTTCACCTGTATGTGTTCCCAGAGGAGTCGTATAAAGGTGAAGATATCGCTGGCGGCACCCGGACTCTGTCGGCTTACTCGGGATTCTGCTATATGCGCTCCCTGAGGCTATGTTCACATGATGTACTGCGGCGCATACTGTGCCTGCTGTGGGATGGTATGCACTGGCTAGAGCGTACTTCCCGCATCGCTCTGCCCTGGCCCCCATTTACCCTCCCTTTCCCTGGCCGGTGAATACACAGTAAAACAGTAAAAGAGTTTTGTAGCAATGGAACACATCACCTCTCAAATCCACTACAAGTCTCCCTTTATATGCTGCTGGCCTTTGTCTTAAACGGGGTTGTCTGCAAAACCCAAAAAACAAACAAAATCCTGCCAGGTTTTCATTGATCTTCTCTTGAGGTTTTCTTTGCGAATTTGTACTTTTCCTGCACTGAATCTACTCGCTCTTCTCAGCAGCAAAGCTACAGCATTTCCTATTCAAAAAGCAGTTTCCTTTTCCCCTATAAAACTATAAGCCCCAAGATTCTGGGCTTTGTCCTTCTTCCGCCCAACCTCCCTCTCCAGTGCATACCCCAATTTCCTCCATGTTTAAAGGGAGCCTTTAAAAACCCAAACTGCTTTGGTTACCTGATCTCCTGGGCTTCACACAGCCGTTTCCATTTGACAGGAATATCAGTAGTTCTGTTTCTTGACAAACAGCTAATGTAGAACTGAAGAAGACTACAGAAAATGGTATGAAAGCACCTTACTTTGAGGGTTATTTCAAACATATTTTCCTAGTGGACAGCCCTTCTTATGGTGCCTTGGGCAGGCATCACACAAGGCATTTTTTGATGCAGGCTTTTGAGCCAAAACCAGGACTAGATGAGAAAGGCCTGGAAGATATAAAGGGAGGACTTCTGCCCGCTAGCCTGGCTTTGGCTTATATGTGTGATTCCAGCCTTCAGCAACCTGCAGGGAGATGCTGTACATATCTGCAGCTACAGATTGACTAGAAAGTCACATAATGTCTGTGCATGAGCCTCGGTGCCTGGACTGGCAGCATTACAAGAGCTGCATTGTTCTCCACGTGTTTATGCGATTTAACATGTGCGTGTTATTGTCTACTTCTGGCAGGGGATTATTTTACTAAACAGCCCCTTTAAATGCATGTAATGACGGCTTGTAGCACCTGCATTGCCAGCAGAATGATCCAAAGCCTGGGTGCCTATCAGCAGAGCTGGATCTGTATGTGCTGCATTTCAGCAGATGGCTTCCTTATTACTCTGCAGAATCATCTGGCACAGGGCTTTCGTTCTTGATCCCAGCAGACACAAACTGGATAGTTTTTTTTTCTTCCACAAGAAACAAATGCAGGCGACTATGTGAATGCTAATTTCTACACATTTGGCCACCCTAGGAGGCCCCAGCGCAGTTCATGCAAGGATCGCTACTGCACTTCCTCAGCTTCTCCCGAGACCACAGTTGCTATGGGAACGAGCAATACTGATAGGAAGAATTAAAACTAAAAGACATGCAGCATTGAAATCCTAGCAGGGACCTGTCTGTAGGAACTGCTGATCTACTCACCCACCAGTACACTAATGGAGCCATCTCAGAGCATCCACATACTCAATGCTTTATGAAGTCCCATTGGCCAAGTCATGCCCTGCTGCACCTCACACAGACCACAGTAACCCCTTTCATCCTGGGCAGCGTTAGCGAAAGCTACATCTTGTTGTATTTTTACAGACCTGATAAAAAGGAAAAGAAATGCTAATGTGTCATTAATGGAGCACTGCTCAACCTCAGGGATATTGATTTCCCAGGACCTCCAAGACCCTTTCTGTTCATTTGACACTGGGGACATTTTACTGGGATTTTTCTAGACAGTCAGTTGATTTAACAGAATACTTGTAAGGAAATTATACATCCGACCTGCTATCAATCAGACTAATCGATAAGGGTTCAAGCCGAGTTCAGAGTTTACATCCTGCTCTGTGCACAACGGTGGAGAACAGACTGCTTAGGAAGGAGGTTAGCGCGGCTCATCTACACCAACAGCAAGACTAGACAGAATTTAGGAAAACATAAGCTTGCACAGTCCTGTGACTTCTTGGCCTGAGCTGCTCCTGGATCTACTTGCATCTTTAACAGGCTGCAGAGACTGTTTTATCCCATATTTTATTTCCGGTTCTTTACGAGGCAGGCGCATAGGTCACTCACTGTATGTATCTATTATATAAAACGACCAAAGAAAGGAACAGTGATTGTAGATACTTTACATACACCTAATATGCAGAGCAAGGATACATTTACATAGACAGCTTAGCAATGCTCCCAGGGGTCTGAGCTGCCATGGAAATATCCATTGTGATCTCTACTGTTGATGTAATTCAGTGGGACACATTTCCATTAATCAAGCCATTTAAAAAAACAGGGGTGCGGACCAATCCGAGAGGTTCTGGGCCTTGTTGCGGCTGTGAAGCAACCACCCCATATATTCAGAGCTGTCTTAACAGCCTTATGGGCCCCTGGGCATAGCACTGTAATGGGCCCTGCTAAAATACATGACATCACACTTGGCCATGCCTCAACCCTCCCCCCCCCCCTCCCAAGCACACCGATATTATCACGCCATTTATGTCTGGGCACCAGCAGCCTGCAGCCTACAAGACTATTTGGCAAGGCAGGGAGCCTTTGGTTCCCTTCTCCACCATGGTTTTTAACTGTTTGCATATCCTGAAAACACACAAACTGTTAAGCAAAACCAACCAAGGGATCCTGGGTTTCTTGTATTCCTGGGACATACATAGACCACCTGGGGCCCCTATACTAGTGGGGCCCCCGGGCAACTGCCTAGTGTGCCCAATGGAAAAGATGGCCCTGCATGTATTTCTACCCTAACATAGGTCAAAAGCCTTCAAATACTACACAGTCAAGTCATATTATTATGACCACCAGCTAATATCCTGAGTAACCACCAGGTGGCAGCACAGATAGCAGGAAGACAGGCTGGGAGTGGCTCAGTAAGGTCCTAGTAGGTCGTCACCGGTATCTTGAGCCATGCTGACTGCAGTGCACCCATAGCTGCTGGAAGGTACGTGGAGGAAGATCAATAGGGACAACATGATGAGAGGTGGTCCCACAGATGCTCAATTGGTTTCAAGCCTGGGGAATTATGGGGCCCGGGGAGCACTTGGATGTCTTGGACATGCTCTTCCAACCAATGTCAGATATTTCTAGATGAGTGGCATCATATTGCCTTCCTAAAACATCCCATATAGGAAGACAATCAGCATGTATGGATGTACATGATTCATACCAAAATAGATACTAGATAGTAGATAATAGATAGTACATAGATGAATGGAATACCACTAAAACAGGCCACTGCCACCACCAGCTGGTGTTTGAGTGTTTTGTTCTCTGGCATTTCCCATCTGACACCAACTGATGAAGCAGAAAACATGACTCATTGGAGAAGGTAACACCGTGCCGATCAGCGGAGGTTAAATTCTGATACAGTCGTGAAAACTGAACCCTTTTCTGCAAATTTGCTAGCAGAGGTGTGGTGATCATCCGTCTGCTCCAGAGCCCCATACGCAGTAATGCCTCATGTACCGCTGCGGCTGTTTATTGCACATATCAACGGCATGTGGTGCTATAGTGCTTTACTCACAATATATTTTCACTCAACAGCAACTGAATCGTTCACAAACTGTGCAATTTTAGACATACCGACACCTTTGGCCCAACAATCATTGCTTTTGCAACACCTCTTTTACCCATAACAGAAATGAGAGGTGTGCAAACAGCCCATCACACACCTCGTATTCCCACCAAGCCAGATCACGACACAACTTCCTTCATGAGCTACACGCTGCCAGCATCTGAAGTAGGAAGTGGTTATAATAATGTGACTCGACTGTGTCATTTATCAGCAATTTTTTTTTGCCAGGGAAAAAAAGAAGTAAATCTACTGTCAGTGACTAGAAGAAATAGAGATCAAGTCTAGCACGGCAATTAACACCTCAGGTACAGACTTCGACAAGTGACAAACTAAGCGAAGTGCACTGAAAATTGGACTGCATGATAAAGGACTGTTCTAGTTGTGTTCCTTTCCTGAATCATGGGGAAATCTTGGCACACTTCTAAATAGGTTTCTGAACATAAAAAAACCCCAAGCTTAGGCTAGTTTCTCCTCAAGACTATAAGGCCGCGATTAGACCAAGTACCGGTCGGGAAATCCTGACGGGTATTTGCTCTGTTTTTGGCACACAGCGGGGCGGCTTTTCTCCGCGGTTTGTGGATTCAAGCCCTCCCCCCTCACACCAACATGTTCATGTTCCGCCTGAAAACTGGGCAGAAGGATGAACAGGTTCTACAGTCATGGCCAAAAGTTTTGAGAATGACACAAATCTTCAGTTTACTGAACTGTTGCCCCCTGTTTTTTTTGTTTCCCCAAATTTTTTTAAAAACACAACTAAAATTTCAAAAAAATTTGTGAATTTTAGAAATCCAGAAATTTGAACAATAGTGTTTTGAAACACTTCCCCTTTTTTTTCCCAATTAACGAAAAGGGAGGGGTTGGAACACCAATCACCCCCTTTCTTATTACCAACCCAGTTCAAACCCTTTCCTTTTCCAAATAGGTCACCCCCCGCCTGAAAAACCCCGGGCACAAAAAGTTTTTTAATAAGGAAAACCCTTTTTCCCCCTTTTTTTGGGAATTTTTTTTTCCCAGGGGCAAAAAAAATTTTAAAAAGGGCAGGAAAGAAGAAATAGAGATAAAATTTCCTTACCAGGGCAATTAAAAGTTTCGGTAAGAAAAAATTTTTTATTACAAAAGTAAACAAGTCCCAATGAAAAGGCCTTTTTTTAAAAAGGGTTTTCCCAGTTGTGTTTTTTTACTTTTTCTGGGGAAATTTTCACATTTCCTTTTTTCCTCATAAAAAAACCCCCGGTTTTAAGGAGAATCAAACTAATTTTAAAGCCGGCCTTTTAACACTCAGCAATAAGGGAAAAGGTTTTTGGGGGAAATTTAAACGGGTTTTTTTGGAATCTTTTTTTGGGCAAAAGCGGGGGGGTTCTTCTTTTTTTTTGGGGAATTAAGCCCACCCCTAAAATATTTCCTTTTTGCCTAAAATGGGCGGGAAAAAATTTAACAGGTTTCTTTCCTGTTTAAGTTTTTTGGACCCCGGTGGTGTAAAAAACCATCCAGGGGGGGGCGGGGGCAAAAGTTTTGTCAGTTTTCAGCCCTTTTGTAAAACTGCAAACGTCGAAAACCAACAAAAAACCCTTGCCGTGGAGACAACCCCTTAAATGAAACCCGGACTCAGGGTTATTTGTAGGTACCAATATTGTGGCGGCTATTACAAACATCACTTTTACTTTTCATTTTTCCCATGAGAAAACGGGACTTTTTTCCCCAATGTCTTTTATTCGGAAACAAATGTCTGTTTTCTCATGAGCGTGAAAAGTATGTGCATGTTCGTAATAGCAGAGGTCAACGCTTTGATTCAACTGTACGCCCTCCCTTTTGAGGGCTTAATTTTTTAAATTTGGGAAAGTGATTTCCCCCCTTCACTTTTGCCTTTTTTTTTTTCTATAGTTAAAGTGCTTTGGGCCCCATAAAGGGTTTTTGAGGGGGGTTTTTTTCCCAATATTTATTTTTTACCATTTTAACACATTTTGGCCCAAAGATAAGTGTAAAATAGGAGCTTCCCCGGTTAAGGTTTTGGTTATTTTTGGGTTTTTTTAAAAACATTTTTTTTTTTTGGACTTTTTGGGAAAGCCAGAAACCTTTTTTTTTCCCTTGTTTATTTTTCTAGGGATTACGCCCCTTCCTCTCCCGGCTCTTTCAATAAAATTTTCATTTGTAAGCTGTGGGCAGATAAAGTGCCCTCAATTTTTTTGCGGGGGAATTCCCCGGCCGGAGTAATGCATGTCTAGGGGGCCCAGCGGGCCTCCCGGGGCCCCCCACCCCTTTGGGGGAGTACCCCTTATTAGCCCCCGAGCTCCTGAAAAACACAAATTTGTACTGCGGGTTTTTATCTTTTCACCCCAGAAATTTAAAATTTTGTGAACATCCCCAAAGGGGCCTATTTTTTCAACACTCTGTTTTTGCGGGGCGAAATTTTCCCGGCCCCGAAATTACGGGCGTTTTAGCCCGGGGGCCGGAAACCTCCCCGGGCCCATTAGACATTCATTCCCGCGGCAGTATACGCCGCTGGTAAATTTCCACAGGTAATTATTCCCCCCTCAACGTATTCCCCCCGAGAAAGGGAGGAGGGGGAAGTAATCCATAGTTTTCATTTTGAAATGTGGATTCGAAATTTGCCTGGGCGTATTCGCCTTTAATTTCCACTTGGGCGGAAATTTTTACAGATTTAAATATGTCCGTTTTAAAGCCGTTGTGAACATCCCTTTAACTCTGTGTTGCTCCTCTATTATTTCTCCTAGAGAGAGAGTTGCAATTTGTGACTCCAGTATCGTTACAATGCTTGCAGGGTGTCTGAGGTAATCCCAAAAACACACCTCCTTTCTAAATTTTTGGGTTTTAGGCTGCCCCCATTCTCCCCTCCCTCGGGTGGGGGCTGTTGTATAAAAGTTTACAAGCTCCCAGAAAGCCCCAGCCCCACAAACCCCAATTTATGAATATTTTTTTCCATTCCCAAAAATAGCTCTGTGGGAAATTAAGTACGGTTTTCTAAAAAAAAGGAAAAAAGGGTTTATGAGGTGTACGGCTTTTGGATACCCTTTTCAAAAACCCTACAGAGGGAAAAGCAAAAAAAAATTTAAGGACCTCGGTTAGGATTGGCAATTTTTGGGAAGTAGGGGTTCGGGAAAATTTTAGCCTATGCTAGTTTGCCCCTCCCTTTTAAAAAGGGAAAAGGAAAATTTTGGTTTTACGGGGAAACCTACACCGGGGTAATAACGACATAGGGGGACGTCAATTGGGTGTTTGCAATAAAGCTCTTTTCCCAAGGGTGTAGCCTGATTTTTTTATTTGCAATTGCTAAAAAACTTTTTGCCCCACAGTTTAAAATTAAAGTCCCCTGTATCTGCACAAAACTATGAGGATTAAACCAAAAAAAATCCGGAGTTTTTTGTATATCAAAAAATTTAAAGCCGGGAAGGAAAACCCCTTTTGAAAAAATTTAAGGCTATGTTCACATGGCGGAATGTGTGCACCCCTCCACGTCACAATTAAATTACAATGAAATTTAAGAATTTCCCTCCCACTGAAGTTTTAAATGGGGTACAAATGTTTTAATTTGTGAAAGGTTTAACTAGGTGTGGTTAGGGGGGATTATTTGTAGGGGTTTTTTGGGGGGATTTAATAAAGGGAAGGGGTTTAAACAGCTTTGCAGTCGAGGGCCCAAAGGGCTGTCAGGGTGCTTTTCCCCAGGGAGCTTTTATTTGAAAAAAAGGGGCCAAAAACTTTTCATTGCGCTTTTTTGTGAAAATTTAAAAAGGCACCAACTACATAAAAAAAAGCACCAAAAAAACGCTCTGCGTGAAAGAACCCAGAGCGTTGGGGCCAAGGTGGGTCGAGGGCTAAAGGGAGGGTGGAAACCCTGTCAGTAGGGGTTGTGATGATGCAGTGATGTGAGAGAGTTGTTCAGAGGTCCCCTGGTCCAGGTCCAGCGGGCGGCTTTTGGAAAAGGGAAAAATTATTTGGGTATGCAAAGAAAAAGAAAGGGGGGGGGCCAGGGTAAAAACCCCCCAAATCTTTCGGAGCAGCAGGGGCCCCAGGGGGGGGAAACCAGTTTAAAAGGGCCCATAAAAGAGAAAGAGGGGCAAGTGAGAGAGCAGGCCTGAACAGTCATTCCGGGCGTAGTTTTAAAAAAGGGGGAAGGGTTTTTTTTCCCTTGGGGGCTCAGCTGCACCCCTTCAGGAGGTTGTGAAAAAAGTTTTGGGGTGGACCCGGGGCAAGTCCCCTTGAGCCCCGCTTTTTGGGTTTTTGGGCTGGGAAAAATTTCCAAAACCTCACGGGATTTCCCCAGTTACGGGGAGTAAAAGCCTGATTTCCCCCAAAAGAGTTGTTTTGGGCAGGGTGCCCCAGCGTACCCAAGCCCCAACACAAACCCCCTCTCCTCGAAATAAGAGATCTAAAAGAACCTAGAGGTGGTTGCTAGGGGCAATGGGTAATTGATGAAACTTAATTTTACAGAAGAACAAAAAAAAGTGACTCCACAGTTCCCACGTGGGTTTCTGTATATAAAAACCCAAAAATCGGGGGTTTTTTTCCGAAATTTTGGGATAGGCTTCATTTAAGGGGGCTAACCCTTTATCCTTTAAAACAGCTTTCCTCTAATTTCCAATTTCCGATGTAGAAATCCAAGGGTTTTCCTGAGAAAAAAGGTCTCCTAAACGGGAGAAAAACGCATCCTTTTCCCCTTTCCAATCTCTCTTTGGACCAGGTACACCCCAACCTGGGAAATTAGACCCTTTCCTACAAAGCCCTGAAAAATATATTTTCGGATTTTTTTAAATTTAGAAAAGGGCAAAATTTTTATTTTTTTTCCCAAAAACCCATCAAATTATCTCTACAGAATCTAAAACCCCGTTGGGCCCGGGGTTTTCATACATTGCGTAAAAATTTGTGTCCGGGATAATGATTTCAGAAAACGCAAAGAAAAAAGATGGGGATCAAAAACACAATACTGAAATGTTTTAAACCGGGAATTAGGGCGAAAAAAGCATTTTCCCCCACTTTCTTCGTAATATAAGTAACATCTGACTGTGTGGAAAGCAAATGGCCACATCAAACACCCTTTAAAATAATTAAGGAACACTATAGGATTATTATTATTATAGGAGTATTCCAAAGTCCACACAAAAACTTTAAATACAGTCCCCGGGGTCTTTAAATTACCCAGGGGCAACTTTTATTTTTTTAAAAATAATCCTAAACCCCAAAAACTTTTTTAAAATTTTGACATATGATATCAAAATTTTTCCCTCTGTATGGTCTTCCCCTTTTGGGGAGCTTTAAACCGGAGCTTTTTTAATGCGTTTTTGTTGCAGAAATGTACAGAAATTAAAAACAAAAAACAGGGTTGAAAGGCCCTTTAAGGCCCTATGTGCCCCCACCAATTGACAAAAATTCCCATCAAAATCCAAAGGGGCTTTTTTGGACCCGGGTGGACCAAAGGCTAGAATGCAGTTTTTGGGGGCAGTTTGGGGAAAGGTTTTTTTTGGGGGTTTTTGCCTTTCGGCCCTTTTCAAATAAAATTTTTTTGGGAAGCAGCCCGGTGTCCCATGGGAATATGCAAAATTTTGCATATTCCGGGGTTTTTAAAACTTGTGGGAAAAAAAAAACCGTGCTTTTAACAGTTTCAAAAGCCGGGTTTTTTTTAATTGCTGGCTAGGGCAGCACAGGATCCCGGTGGGTTTTCCCAGGGGAATTCAAAATACTGAAATGCAGAAAATCCGCCCGGATCTCTGTGCTGTGTAGGAACATACCCAAAGGGGGAGTAAGATTTGGCCAGGGCTTTAGCAGTACCCTTTCTTTTTCCCTCATGCATGCTGACTTTTTTCTTTGCCATCTCGTCCTTTTGTTTTCCCCTGGTGCCAAAAGAAGTTTGTTTTCTCCCTTTGTCCCTTTTGGGCTTTACGGGTGCTCCTTAAATTTCTGACCCTCTTTTTTTTTATTTAAACAACCCTCCCCGCTTCAAACAAAGCTCCCCCTTTTTCTATCCCTCAAATAAGCACCCCCCTGACCAGAAACTGAACTACTGGCGTACCCCCTTGGGCCCAAACAAAAACAAATTAAACTTCAAATTTTGATTTCATTGTAAAATTAAGGTTTTTATGGGGAAAATACGGGAAAAAAAGCTTTTGTTTTGATATTACAGTTTTTTTATTTGTATTTTTTAAATTTGGTTTTCAAATTTTTTTAAAACGAATACCCCTTTTTTTAAGCGAGGTAATTTTTTAGTAAGTTTAGGGTTATTCGGGTTTTTTCTTTACGTTTTTTATACTGGTAAAACCCCCGAGGCAAAAAAAGAAAAATGGATCCCAATAAAATTACTTTAGGCAGTTAATGTCCCCCATGGGGCGGGTTTTTAGGCAGGAATATGCCCCCCCCCCAAGGGGGGCCCTAGGTTTTTAGGTTTTTCCCCCCCCCCCCATAGGCAGGTATGTGTGTGTGTCCCCCCCATAGGCAGGTATGTGTGTGTGTGTGTGTGTCCCCCCATAGGATAGGGGGGGTGTGTGGTGTGTGTCCCCTAATGGGCAGGTTTTGGGGTTGTGGGGTGTGTGTGTCCCCCCTGGGGAGGTTTGTGTGTGTTTGGTGTTTTGGTGGGGGTGGGGTTCCCCCAAATGGGCGGGTTTGGTGTTGTGTGTGTGTTTTTGTGTTCCCACAAAAAAGGTGGTTTTTGGTTTGGGTTTGGTGTGGGGTGTGTGTGTGCCCCCCCCTAAAGGCGGGGATTGTGGGGGTGTTTTGTGTGCCCCCCCCCATGGGCGGGTTTTTTGGGTTTTCCCCCAAATGGGGTATGGGTGTGGTGTTTTTGCCCCCCCCAAATAGGCAGGTTTGTGTGTGTTGTTTTTGGAAGGTAGTTGTTTTTCCCCCCCCCAATGGGCAGGTATGTGTTGGGGGTTTTTGGGGTTTGGGGTGTTGGGGTGTTGTGT
>JAODAL010008410.1:0-117858 GCA_025379985.1 Phyllomedusa bahiana | reverse complement strand
TGAAGGGAATCAATTTACCACCGAAATGTTGTCTTATTTTTTTAATAGACAAAAGGGGCCGTTGACAGAAAAAAAAAACCAAAACTACCCCCTTCACCTTTTTCCAGCACTGCCACGTGCCCCATGTCCTCCTTTTTCCTTTTTTTTTCCTGTGAGAAATTTGACTCTTTTTGATCAAGGTCACCTTTAGGAGGTGAAACCCCCCGGTTCACACGGCTTTTTCAACCCGGAATTGCGACCCGGGGATTGCGCGCAATTTCGTTTGAAAAAGGGGGCCCGGGGGCTCCCCCACCACCCCCTAAATCGCTTATCCAGGGCGCGAATTTGCGCCTGGAAATTGCATTTCAGTTTCTCCCCGCCCGGGGATCGGACGGGAAGGAGCACGGAATCCACTTTTCTCTATGAGAACTGTGGGATTCCCCGAAAATTACTGCACGATTGGGCCAACGCAGCGCAAACCGGGCCGCAGTAGGGCCCCAAATCCGCGCCAAAATAAGCCGGGGAATGGCCCCAAGACCAGACATCCTTAACACTGATTACGCAGCGAAAAAAATAAAGAACCAGAGAAGACCGAGTAAAGGGAAGGGGTTTTATTTTATTTAAAAAGCAAAAAATGGGAAAACCCTTTTAAAACACTATGAAAAATACTTTTTATCCCAAAATATTCTTAGGCCATCACCTGCAAAAAAGCGCAGAAGGCTTTTAGGGTAGATGCCGGGGTTTCACATCCGCATCAAAAACATTCGTGAACAAAAAAGAGTTTTTGTAAGCCAGCTCACCAATCACCTAGTCCGGGCTGCACGGCTGCACTCTGGTAGGGCAAACTCCAAGACAACAAAAGTAAAGCAAGTGCCAGCAACTCCAATCTATCCAAGGAACTTGTGCATTTATTTCCAAAAAATGGAGACAAAACATGGGGAAATGGAAGACTGAGCTTTGAGCCGTCCGGGCTCTTAAGAATACATAAATTGTACAAAAAAGCCCAACTTATACAATATACTGACAACAACAAAAAATCACCCTTTTACCACACACATCCGGCCCGTACAACCGCATGACATGCATGCGCAGCACAGCTTCCGGGACGCGCGACTACACGTGGAAGCTGCCGGCAGTGAAATACCGCCCACAGAGGGGCGGGAATCATCGCTATCTGACACACCTACCTCATCTCGTCGCTGCACCCACCAAGCAGTGCACCCAAAACAAGCAGAGCCACAGGGGGAAAGCTATCACAAGGAAAAAACAACGAAACACTAAAATGCATGTGTGAATAAAAGATTAGCATACATGACAAATACTGCATTATAACCAACAACATATAAGAGGAAGCAGAATGAAAGGATGGAAATATGTACTAACAAAATAGACAGTAATGGAAAAGCACTTCATTACACATATTAAGACCAAGGGGGGCTATTGTGAATGTAAGATCCAAAAGATTTACGACCTTAGTTTTTTGTCAGATGCCCCCCCCCCCATTGCCCCAGCTCACGCTTTCCGCCAGGCCCAAACAAAAAGGCCCCCTTTGGGGATAGACAATCATGTCGCCGGGGACAGGTAAGGTTTTTTTTTTTATTTAATGGGGTGCCTATAAAGCTACTTACCTACTGCAAGGGCCCTACAACCAAAGGGAACAATTTTAAAAATTTTGTTTTCAGGGTCCATACCACCTCCATTACACTTGAAAACTACCACATTTTATAGCCAATCATCTTGGGTATCCTCATAAATTTCACTTGCAAAGTTTTTTAAAAAAAATTGCTTTAACCCCAAAAATTTTGCCCCTGAAAACCAAAAATATTCTTATTTTGTTAATATTTTGTAAATCCTCCTTTGATTTTTAATACTGCCAGAATCCTTAGTGGCATGCTCTCGATTAGATTCAAGCATGTCTCGACTAGTGTTGATCAAACCGTTCGAGAAAAGTTAAGTTCGAGATGAACATGTTGATTTTCTCGAACTCGTTTTACTGTTCGTTTGCGTAAATGTTCAAGTTCAACACGCCATTTTAATAGTTTTCAGCACGTTTCTGCACTTTTGCCGGTCATCCATTCAGTGCACAGCACAGAGAAGTGTCAAAATCGTCATCGCTGAGGTGTAGGAGACTCAATGGCTGCTTAACATGACCATGTTATATATATTTCACTGTATTGCATTCTGAACGCCATTTTCATCTCACTCTCTGTACTGTACAGACTGCTCTCTGTCTGCTTGCTTGCATGCACAAGATTTGTTTATTAGGAATTTTAGACAAGAAAAGCTGCTATTTAGATTAGTTAGGTGGTTAGTCATGGGGGTGTGCAGCAAGCTTAGGGAATCAAGATTTAGATAGCATTTTCCTCTCCATAGACAGCAATAGTGAGGGAGTTTGGTATTGCTAGCTGCATCTTTCCCTCACCCAGAAACTGTTATTTGGCTCACATAATGCCTAACTCTCATATACATGGATATATATTATATAGAGTGCTTGGATTTGCTAAATCATACTCAGTGCCCAAGAGTTCAGTTTTTGCAGAATTGGGGGTGAAATCATTTTATAACACACTGTCCCCCAATTCTCCTATACAAAGAAATAATATTCTAAATAGTGGTTGGTTGGTGAAAATTATACTGATGGAGAAAACTTCAATTTTGCAGTTTTTGGGGGTTCATTTAATTGAAATAACACACCGTTTTCAAATCTCCAATACAAAGAAATGTATTTTAAATAGTGGTTGGTTGGTGAAAAATTTTACTGAAAGGAGAAATTAATTTTTGCCATTTTGGGGTGAAATACCTTTCAATTATACCGTTTGTTATTGTCATACAGATATATATCCAGGAAATAGAGTTATCTCTGTTGCTAAATCTTACTCAACACCAAAAAGTGCAATTTTACCAGATTCTAAGTCTACATAACGCTGAAACATACCAGTGCGTTATTGTGATCCATATATATATAATATATATATATATATATATATAATAATATATAGATAAATAGATAAAATATAACACACACACACACTTCTCTCTTTTTATTACATATAAACTTGTGCCCCGCAGACTATAATATTTAGCTTTTGAACATAGTGAGAACTAGAGGTGGTAAGCGAGCAAGGAGGGGCGTAGGATGTGGAGATAGAGGTAAGAGACAAGGCACTCCTTTCAGTGTTCTGGACAACACACAAGCGAGCACATCGTCAGTCGCAGGACCGTCAGGCCTGTCATCTCTTGTTCAGTTTGCTCTGTGTCTCATTACTGAACAGTGTCACCAATCTGTTCTTCAGTGGTTATCAGACCCTCATCCAGTTGCTTTACCTCCTCTTCCTCTCAGTCACGGCCACAAATGTCATCATTATCACCAGTCCAACCTGAAGCAAATACGGGCCAAATGTCACAACCCAATATACAGACCACTCCAAATAATCTATATTCTGAAGAGCTCTTTGATCACACAATGTGGTTGGGGTCAGGAGGCATTTCAAAAGCTCAAGAGGCAAAAGAGGAAGATTTTGTCTGCTCTGACGCACAATCGCATACACCTCTTACTCCTCCTCCAAATCTTGATTTTTTAAATGCCTCCACCTGTACTACTACCAAATGTACAAGTCCTTTTACCCGAACCTCGTTTTTCCCCACCCATTTTTCTCGCTGCCACCAATGCACTGCGTATAATCTAGTCCACCTGCAGGGGCTAAGTTCAAGTTTTTGGGGCCCTGGTGCAAAAATGAAAGGGGGCCCCCCCATACCAGGCTGCCACATCATCAATTAACCATTTCAGGGCCCAACACCAAAAACAAATGGGGCCCCCACCCTTTACTATTTCCATTTTTTAACTATCAGGGCCCCCTTTTGATTAGGAACCCTGACAGGAGTTTTCTCGACGCCCTATTGGCCCCCCGCCATTACCATGTGCCATTCCCAATACGGGTGTCTTCTTTATAAAAAGGGGTTTTTGGGGGCCCTCCGGGATGCAGGGCCCCAAGCACGCTACGCGCCCCCCTTTAACACCCCCCTCCCAAACTGAACTTCATGTTCCCCAGGGATTTTTTTCTCCCACATATATCAAAAGTACAAAGCTTCAAGCAGACACGTAACTTAAGTTCTTGGGCCCGGGTGCAAAAAGTAAAAGGGGGCTCCTGCCATTTGGGCCATTTCAATACCGTTCTTTTTATGGGCAAAGGGTTTTTAGACCCCTGGGATGCAGGGCCCCTAGCACTCTACCGCTGCACCTCCATAGCTACGCCCCACTCTTTTCATTACCTTTAAAGGAATGAAGTATTTTAGCCCTCAATTTTTTTTCTGTCACTCTTAGGCCAATTTTTTTTTCACTAAGTTTTGCTCCATGAAAACCCTTTTTCTGTTATGGTTAATTACAGATTCTTTTCACCTGTATAGGTATAAAAAATTTAACCCCAACATCTTCTCCCATTGACTTTAATGGGGCAAGTTTTAATCAAACCTTGAACCAAACACCACTACTGTTCGAAGTTCTACTCTAACATTTTACTGTTCAATCATCACTAGTCTCGACCAGAAATCAGATCCCAGGTCTCCTCATCACATTCCCAATGTTAGTGCATACTGGTCAACTCACTTGGGTGCAAATACAGATTTATCTTCAACTCTGCCCTTTTTTGAAGGGTTGAGGGCTGGGGACTTGGAGGCCAATCCAGCAACTCTACTTCATTTTTCATTGAACCCTTCCTTCTCCAACCTTGACGAAGCACAGGGTTTTTGTCCCGCTGGGAAAATTTTTTCGTTTTTTTATACCCAAGTACCGATTATATGAAGTAACCATCTTGTAGGGTACCCACTCACAGATTGAACCGGTCCTTATACAATACCTTTTTTACAATACGACGTCAAGGGTTTTCACCTTTATTTGGGCCAACTTCCAGACTTTTAATGTGTGTTCTTGGTGCTTCATGGACTCTGGATCCACCTTTCAAAGCAATGACCCCTCCACTGCAGTTCTGTGGCGTTAATGATAGACCTTTTATGACTGACTTTTGACTCCAATATTTTGCCCGGGCGTCCCCCCTGGGTTTTGAATGAATGGGCGGACGTCATTTCGTATTCTTCCAGCTGTTATCGCCTCACATGATGCAGTTTGGCAATTTTCTTGGCCTCGATTTGAACCAATGACCTTTCTCTTGGAACACCTAATAAAACACTGAGCTATTTGGGGAAAGTAAACAGGTTTTTTAATTTGTAGTATGCAAAAGAAAAATTATTATTTTACCACCAGGGGAAAAACAGAAAAAAGCAGTTTCCTGACCAAACTGCATAACAAAATATGCTAAACAAATCAAATTTAAAGAAAAGATAGCAAAAGGGTTGCCCATAACATGATGATATCTCACATCAAATCTGATGGTTTGGATATGGGGGCTGAAAGCAAAGTTTTAAACATTTTTACCCTTTTGCTCATGCTACCCACCCATTGGAGCCCTAAACACCAATTTTCGAGGGCCCTTAAAAATTACCTAATACGGGGACCTTTTACATACCTACCTGCTGGGGGGGCCCTACATAACCACTTACTTGGAGAACCCTGTATGCCAACCTATTGGGACCCCCATATACCTACTAAAGTAAATAATTATTTGATCCCTTCTATTGTGTAATTGGGGCCCCCTTCAAAGACAGAACAGTCTAGTTTTTAAGGGGAGGTTAAATTTTAACGTTAAGATAAAATATCAAAAAAAAAATCCAAAAAAACACATTGATAAATTATATAAATTTATTTGCATTTTTCAGTGAGAAATAGATTTGCTTCTGCAAAAAAGACTTAATACTTGGGGGCAAAACCCTTTTTGGCAAGCCAGCAGTCAAACTTTTTTTGAGTTGATATGAGGTTTGCACACATGTCAGGAAAATTTTTGGGGTTCACCCTCTTTGCAGATCATCCAAATCATTAAGATTTTGGGGCGTCGTTTGGGCAACTTGAGTTTCAACCCCTCCATAATTTTTTTCGGGGGATTAAGGTCGGGAGACTGGCTAGGCCGCCTTTTGTACCCTTTGGGCTGTATTTTTTTGGGTAATTGTCTTTTTTTTTTTTTAATGCCCCTGGCAAGAGAAGGGGGGTTCATTAAAATGAAAGGGGGGCCCCCCCAAAACGTCGCACGTGCTACGCGCAAGACACTTTCGCCGTCTCCGGGCGTCTCGTTGTTAAGCCCTGCCGGGCGGAAAAAGGAATTCCTCAATATCCATGGTCTAATGCTGAATGGTTGGACACCACACCGTAACTTTAATTTCCCTGTCTTTCATTATTTTTATGAATGTCTTGCTTGACTGCTATCTTTTAAATCGACAATTTAAAAAAATTTTTAAAGATACTACCACGGTCCTTTCATTGCAAATTGAACCTGGTGTGCAGGTTGGAGGCCTTACTTGGAGCCGTAATGAGACGGAGGTAGCTACTATGGGGCCTTTTTTATAGAGAGGGAAGGAGGTTTCCTCGGGATTTTACGGTACAGGGCTCCATAAATTCTCCCATTGATGGGGGTAAATAGTTCGGGTCCCTTACAAAAACACCCACAAAACATGGGGGCCACTGTATAAAACTTCTTGGCAAAACTTTCTTTGTTGCCAATAGCAACCAAACAGAGTTCCCCTTACATTTTATCTAATGCTCTAAAATAATGAAATGGGTGCCCTGATTGGTTGCTATGGGCAACAAAGAAAGTCTTAGACCAAGACAGTTTTCATACATGTCCCCCAATGTTTCCACTTCCATGCTTGACAGTGGGGAATGTATTCTTTGGGTCATAGGCAGCATTTCTCTTCCTCCAAACACGGCGAGTTGAGCTAATGCCAAAGAGCTCAATTTTTGTCTTATCTGACCACAGCACCCTCTCCCAATCACTCACAAAATCATCCAGGTGTTCATTGCCAACTTCAGAAGGGCCTGCACATGTGCCTTCTTGAGCAAGGGGACCTTGCAGGCACTGCAGGATTTTAAACCATTATGGCGTAATGCGAGATCATTAACAAGTTCCCCCTGTGTAGTTTTAGGCTGATGTCTCATCTTCCTCATGATCAAGGATACCCCACGAGATGAGATTTTGCATGCTACTTCAGATCGATGTCAATTGACAGTCATTTTGTATTTCTTCCATTTTCTTACTATTGCACCAACAGTTGTCTCCTTCTCATCCAGCGTCTTACTTATGGTTTTGTAGCCCATTCCAGCTTTTGCAGTCTATGATCTTATCCCTGACATCCTTAGAAAGCTCTTTGGTCTTGCCCGTGTTGTAGAGGTTAGAGTCTGGCTGATTAATTGAGTCTGTGGACAGGAGTCTTTTATAAAGGTGATTATTTAAGACAGCTGTCTTTAATGCAGGTAACAAGTTGATTAGGAGTGTCTAACTGGTCTGTAGGAGCCAGAACTCTTATGGTTGGTAGGGGATCAAATACTTATTTCTCTCAGCAAAATGCAAATAAATTTATATAATTTATACAATGTGATTTTCTGGATTTTATTTTGGATATTATATCTCTCAATGTTAAATTTAACCTACCCTTAAAAATATAGACTGTTCATGTCTTTGTCAGTGGGCAATCTTACAAAATCAGCAAGGGATCAAATAATTATTTCCTTCACTGTACTTACCTACTGGAGGGGCTCTATATACCTACCTACGTACTGGGGAGTTTATATTCCTACCTACTGAAGTGGCCCTATATACATATCCACTGATCTGATGAGTTACTGACTTGATAAGTAACAGTGTGGTGGTATTAGTCACTATATGGTAGTGATATGTGACAATATTATTTGATCTTTGTGTATTGTTATCTGACAATACTAGTCTTGGTATACTGGTTTGGTCAGTAACATTTTGGTGGTAGGGTATATTCACATAGCATATTGTGGCATGCATAGGTATGCGTCAATATACGCCTTTGTAAGCGCTGTTAAAAGAGCGTACTTTAAATGCACGTATACTTCTGTACTTCTTGGTGCATAAGCGTCTGGGAGAAGTGACTGGTCACTTTTTTTTACGGGCATACTGTAACTACTGTGAGTAGTGGATCCACTGGGGCACCGCAGGCGATGGTATTGGCCACACCAGGGAGCGGAGTCTAAGTGGGTCCCAGTTTTCACCAGAGCCCGCCGCAAAGCGGGATGGACTTGCTGCGGCGGTAAGTGACTGCGCTCAGGGGACCGCGGCGCCACTCGCTCCCGGCGCACAGGGAGCGGTGGGGGCACGGGCTTGCCCGCAGCCCGTGACAGTACCCCCTCCCCCCTTCGGCCTCCCTCTCCCTCTGGCCTGGAGAAATCTCTGAAGTAGTTCTCGGTCCATAATGTTGTCCTCCGGCTCCCATGATCTTTTTTTTTTTTTTTTTTTTAATTGTCTTTATTAAGCAACACAAAGCACAACAAGTATATACTGTATAGTACAGTTTGTAAGTAAATACGATAAAAAGGGGTTTCAAATTGCAAACCTTTGAAACCTGTATTACCATTTTTAATTTATAAAATAAAAACCAATTTAAACAAAAACCAACCTGAGCCATTGTTTTGCAATCTCATGCCTGTTCCAAAGAACCGGAGCCATGCATCGTCTCAGCTGTCCAACCGTTAGGCAGGCTTTCTAAATGCAATTAAACTACTCTATGTTGGGCTAGGGTTTTCTTGGTACTATAGTGATCAGTCTATAAGCCATGTCGTTATCCTCCACCCCTTTCTGTCGCCAGAAGGAAAAGGCATAAATCGCAGGAACAGTAAGTTTGCATATATCTTCAGGCCCAGGTAAAAATAATGAAAACACAATACAACACATAAAGAAGGCTCCTTTCTCCAACCCCCCCCCCCCCCGGGTCTTGAAAGGTACAGCACAGCGCCGCTGTCTACCACCAGATCTTTTTTCCCTGTTTAAAGGATTGTGTCCAATTTTTTTTTTTGCAGTAATGTGTGTTTTTTCTACTTTTTACCTCTTTTGCTGTAATTTTGATTGCGATTTTAAAAGAAGCTTAGAGATTCCCCTGTGTGTGAGCCCCCCCCCCTTAAAAAGATAGTCTCTGCCTGTGAGTTGCAGGACACCAGGAACTCCCATAAATGATTACTGCGGGTAAGACTGCAAACGATTCCAGCTGGTAACTTCAGTGAAGCCCCCCTGCTGGAGCTCAGCATGCCCATTGTTGCAGGGGCGGGGAACCCAGTTTTGTGGAGTCCGAGGGGCACTACTGGATTCCACCCCCTCGGCTCCGCAGGTGCCAAAAAGGCTGACAGTTTTCGACGGTCCTCTTTCCAAAAAAAAGGATCGTGTTTTGTCACAAATGATTTTTTGCAAAAATTCAAGATTTTCTGCAATTTTATTTTCCCGCTTCTGACGTAAAAAATGTTTTTTTACAACGGTTTTTGGGGCGAAAGAAAGGTTTTATTTTTAATTTTTTTGCCTAAAACTTTTTATTACCAGTTTTTGACACTAAAAAATTCTCGCTTCTGACCAAAAAAAAACCCTTTCTTTATGGATTTGGTGCTAATAAAGTTTCCCCTCTGATGCTAAAAATTTCATTTTTAACAGATCTTGACCTAAACTCATTTTTCGCCGCCGATTTACGCTAAACCATTTCTCCGCCGATTTTGACGCTAAACTCCTTTCGCCCCCGATTTTACGCAAACTCCTTCGCTGCAGATGTTGCCGCTAAAATCCGTCGCGAAATTTTGCTGCAAAACCTCCGTTTCGCCGCAATTTGACCTAAACCCTCCTTTTCTAAACCTATTTTTTTTCCGGGATTTTGCCGCAAAACTCTGTTTGCTGGCAGATTTTGCCTCTATCAGTGGTGGGGGGATTACCTCTATCCCGTGGGGGGGGGGGTTTAAACCCTTACCTGTGTGGGGGGGATTACCTGTATAACGGGGGGGTGGATTTAACTGTGGAGGGGACCATGTGGAACTTTTGGGGGGGGAATCATGTAACCGAGGGGGGGGGGACAATGTGTATAACTAGAGACAAAGGGAACCCCCCAATTCCTTGGTCTTATACTTGCTTCCCTGTGATTACTTCATCCTCAGGATATAAAATCAGGGGGAACGATGTAAAAGACAAGGAACTAAAGACAACATGAAAGTCATAAGGAACATTACATGCAAGGAACTAAAGAGGAACGATGTTATCGAGGGAACAAGTATACGACGGGAGGAACTAAAGGGGAACGACGTATGTCAAAGGGGAACGATTACTGACAGGGGGAACAAAAAGGAACGACATATTTCAGAGGAATGACACATGACAGAGAACTAAAGGGAACGACGTACATACAAGGAACTAAAAGAACTATGTATTTCAAGGGGAACGACTAAAACAGGGGGAACAAAAGGAATGGTATAAAAGGGGGGAACAATGAAATACACAGGGGGAACTAAAGAGGAACACGTATGCCAGGGAACGAAGTACATGCAGGGGAACTAAAGGGGAACGATGTAGTAAAGGGGAAGACGTACATACGGAGAACTAAAGGGGAACGACGTACATGACGGGGAACAAAAGGGGAACGATGTATGCAAAAGGGGGAAACGACGTACATACAGGGGGGAACAAAGGGAACGAACTACATGACAGGGGGAACAAAAGAGGAATGATGTAACAAGGGGAAACAATTATACGCAGGAGGAACTAAAGAGAACAATGTATATCAAGGGAAAAAAGTATACGACAGGGGGAACTAAAGAGAACGACGTAGTCAGAGGGAACGAATACATGACAGGAGAACTAAAAGGAACGCGTATGTCAAAGGAACACTACAGACAGGGGGAAACTAAAGGAGAGAGTTTTTCGAGGAACGACTACATACAGGGGGAACTAAAGAGAACACGAAAGTCAGGGAACGACTACATGACAGGGGGAACTAAAGGGGAACGATTTATTCAAAGGGAACGACTACATCAGGAGGAACTAAAGGGTACAACGTATGCAAGGGGAACGCGTACATGACAGGGGAACTAAAGAAACGAGTATGTCAGGGGGGAACAGGGCTACGGGGGAAAACTGCTGCTGCAAAAATTTTTGATGTCCACTAAGTGTACAAACACAAAACACATCATTATGCCTTTTGTCCATGACAAAATGGAGAAGCTTGGACTAAATACCTCCCCCTCCTTTCTACACAGCCCAAAAGGGGGGAGGGATGGGGGGGGAGATGTCACCCTTTCAAAGGATCACCCACATTTCGCAGTTGGTTACTGCTTTTTCCCAATTTTACATGGGTTTTCCCAATTTTCTAGGGGTTTCTCCCTTGCGGCTGAAAAAGGAAGAAGAAAAAATTTTTTTTTAATTTAATAACCACTAACCAAAAGAAAAAAAAAATTGCAAAATTCTTTAAAAATTCCCGGGAAAAACCCTTTTAGCCCCCCCCCCCCAAAAAAAATACACGATTTTCCCTTTTTAAAACTGGACTCCCGGGGACCCGGGCAAGTAAGGGCATAACTAATGTTTTCCTCATTTGGTGGTCAGGCCCTAAAATCTCCCAAATTGGTGTCTCCCTTAATACTGTTCCTGGAACATGAGGGATAAATGAAACACTCCCCAAAAGGGGCCCCCCGTATTCCGTGGGAATAAGGTAATAAAAATGCCCCAGACTTGGAAAATTTTTTTGACTGTTCTCCTTTTTTCCGAGGCCCTACCCCCAACCTTTTTAGTAATAAACAAATTTTTTTAAAAACATCCGAAAGGGGGTGGGGAATCTGTATCCACGTGTTCAGATGGTTTAAAAAGCCTGCCACTGAATCATATACAAAGTTTTCTACTCCCCGGTTTACAAGGGTCAGCTGGACATTATTGTCCAAACACCACAGGGGGTTATCGGAAAAAGTTCGTTAGGTGCTTCTTGTAAACAACTTTCCTTTTCCCCAAAAATTCTGTATACCGGCAAACCCCTAAACAATGAAATATATCCGCCTCCAGCTCCCCGCATCGGAACAACTCTGCTCTCAAAGATGCCCAACAATGGCCCCTGACTGGGTAAAGTAACCCCATGTATAACTGGGGAGACCTCCCAATATCTACTTTAGGCCAAAAATTTGCGGCTATTAGCTATGCGTGAGTTAGGTTGGGCCTCCAGGGTAAAATCATCTCCCCCCCACTTCGCCACGCCATCGTTGAGCCCAGAAATCGAGTGTCTTTTCAATTTTATAGTAACGGTGGCAAGCCCTTTCCGCATGCTCCTAACAAGAGTTACGTACATGGGTCCCATTTCCCTTTTGCGTAAAGCAGGGATCAATGTCAAACATACTTCGATACTTAAATAAAGGAAAAAGGAGACCCCCCCCCAGGGAACCCGGCTCTTATTCTTCCAAACCAGAATCTTACGTGTAAATTTGGCTATTTGATCATAGACGGGCAATACCCACCCTTTTCCCAAATGTAAAACCCTTATCGGGCCCCCTTTTAAAGTCCGGATTACCTAAAATGCAAACATTGGGTGAGTCCCACAGCCCCTCAATTTTGTCACCCCCCCTGTTGAAAAATATCAGTGGTTAATCGAATCAATTCTGGGGTTTGATTAGGGGGAAATGCAAAGATTTGCCAGCCGGGTCCCCCTACAAATACCCGGCTTATAAACGTTAAATTGGGGTTTTTGCAGCCAATCCCCCCTGCCGGGCGGGTCAGGCAGCCACTTGTAGCCGGATTTCCCGGAATTAATACCCCCTTGTCCCCGGACTGCTGCAAAAAACCAGCGGGATCCGAGGTCTCTTACCCCCCAATGAAGGCGAAAAAGCATATTTTTGCGTAACTCGCTTTTCCCTAACATAAAGTGGAAGAGATGTAGGAGGGGAAAGTAATTTAGGAAACTCTACTAATTTTTATAAGGTTTCCCCCTGCCCACAAGACAGCGGGGGCTGCCTCCCTGCATGCAATTTCTTCCATTGAAGCAATATAAGGGTAAATTTTTTGTATAAATTTGGAAGGAAGTCCTATTTTACACTCCCCAAATAGGGGATCTTATTTCGCACCAATTTAAACGATAAATGATCCCATGAGGCTTTGCTGGTCCTTTGAGTAACATCCGGGGTTTTTCTTTTCAAAATTTGATGTAATCCCAAAGGGAAACCCACCCCCCCGCAGCGCGCAGAACCCTCTTAGGTTTTTTCGGGGATTTTTCAAAATCAGGGCATCTTACAAACCCACTTGTCCACAATCAAATCTTTTGGATTCCCCTCCGTGGCATGAACTGGCTTTTGACAGACAATAAGGGTCAAACGCGAGATCAAAAGCAAGGAGAAAGTGGAAAGCCCTGCTGGAACCCCTAAACATATATTGGGGGGTGAGAAGCCCCCTTAATTAAGAATTTGAATGACCCTTTTGGGGTGTAGAACAAAATTTAGAAAAAGGGGGCCCAAAATTCCTCCTTTACAAGGGGGCCGACAGAAAGGGGACAAACTCTTCGAATGCTTTTTCACTCAAACTTTGAACATCAGGAAGTCTGAAGAAGGTTCCGAGGCCCTCACTGTCGCCCCCACCACCGTCCGAATATTTTTCACTGCCTGGCGTCCCTGCACAAAACCCCTCTGTTTAGGGTGCGCTATGCGTGGAAGAAAGGATTGAAGTCGAGTTGCTAAGATTTTGGTTAGAAATTTGTAATCACTGTTAAGCAAAGCTATTGGGCGATAGTTTTTTTTACCAGGGTTTGGTCCTTGCCCGGTTTTGGGAGTATAATCGTGCACGACTCCGAGAATAACTCTCTGCTCTCTGATCCCAGTATATTGCATTGTATAGGCCAGTCAATATTGGTGTAATTTCCACAGACAAGAGTTTGTAGAATTCATTGCTATAGCCATCCGGCCCAGGCGACTTCCCACCAGCTGAGGAAGCTATGTCTGTCCTCACCTCCTCCTCCGTGATCGGGCCAATGAGGAATGCCTGCTGTTCCTCATTAAGGCCGGAAGGGACCACGTGGCTAGGAAAGACTCTATCTGATCTATCTCAGTCGTCGGCGCTCTATAGAGATCCTCAAAGAAATCAACAAATAACCAATCGTGCCAACATCCGACTGTCCCGGTTCGCTCCCCGAAAATATCTGCTCTGATTGAGTTTAATTAGCCAATTCGCTTGACTCTGCACGAAGGATTCTAGAACTGTTTTGGCCTCCTTGTAGGTTAGTTCCACGGCTGCAGATGGTATGCGGACCGCGGCGCCACTCGCTCCCGGCGCACGGGGACCAGTGGGGGCACGGCTTGCCCGCAGCCCGTGACACATACATTATGTGCAGAGAAATCCGATCCTAAAATCATCGTCGTCTGAAAGATGATGATGATTTTACACAGCACTCAATGAGTGCTAGACTTGTAAATTAATTTACCATATTTACATGGCGCACTTTGGTGTAAATATGCACTGAAATATGCCCCGCAAATACATGTGAACATACTCCGTAAATACGTGTGAATATACACTAAGTCACTATATGGTGGTGATATGTGGCAATATTATTTAGTGTTTGTATATTGTTATTTAGTTATATTGGTCTTGGTATACTGGTTTGGTCAGAACTTTCTACTGGTATTATTTACTACATATTGGTGGAACACGGTGATCATGTTTTTTATTTTTTAGCCCTTATATACTTACTGACATACAGAATTAACATGTCAATTAAACTGTCCAGTGTAAACGTCAAACAAAAACCAAACCCTAAAAAACATGGGCACAAATGCATTTTTTGTACCTGTTCGCCCCACAGCAAATGGGGAAGACGCTTTGACTGTGTAACTTTTTTCTTGTTCTTTTTTCTGCTGCCCACACTCTCAACACTCTCTGAGGTGTTACAGCATCCTCCCTATAGTCCTGATCCCATTGAAATGTCAGCTGTTTGATTCCCTGAAAGAGTCTGAAGATTCATGTCTGAAGAAGGGTATGTTCACACAGTGTATTTCAGATGGACTGTGTGCGCTGCTATACGCCTGCTGCTTCAGAAGTACGCGCTGGCTAGTGCATACTTCTGAAGCGCTCCTACCATCATTCACTTTACGCGCCGAGAAGAAGTAACATGTTTCTTTTTTCTCTGGGGCTTTGGGGAAAATGGCAGGTATTCATAGCTCTCAATGAAAGCTATGAAGTACAGTATTTTCGGGGCATAATTCTGGTGTATTGCAGCGCAATTACACCCCGCAAATACACCATGTGAACATACCCGAAGAGATGAAGACGTGTTCATGGCTTGCAGCTCAACTTATAAAATTTTTAATGAGGGGATATGAAAGTTGTTGAAAAGCAGAAAAATTAGAAAGATTATGTTGAAAAATATAAAATTGCCTTTTCTTAAAGTTGATTAAAATAAATTTCTGCACAATCTTTGCCTCACCTCTGTATACAGTACAGAAAGTATGCAACAAGTGTAGCCTCCATTACATCTCTGCAGAGGTTTCCAGCTTTCCCAGACTGCTGAATTGCAAATTTGCGTAGTTCATTAAGTGTTAAATCCTGTTGTATATCCAGAACAACAAGTCAATCGGCTTTACCAGGACCTTTAATGGCAATACTATGAAGCCTCAGTGATCACCACAGACTATTTTGCCCTAATACGTTATATGAAATATACACACACTGTATAAAATGAGCACTGTATTTTTTAAAATCAGTATGTTATCCATGAGGACCCTCCAGAGGGTTAGTCAGGAAAAGCTAAGTAACAATCCCTGTAAAGCTATAATGAATACATCTGCCTTTGAATGTAGTGAAAAATCCTGCATAGTGTGGCAGCGTAATAACAAACCCTGCAGAGCTGTAATCGAGATCTGCTGAATGCTACATCTACCTATATAAATTCCCCTCATCTCCACCACATATATACTACAATGTTTTTTGGAAAATCACGAGTGACTGACCGGTAACTCTGACATGTTTTGCTCCTTGGCCTAGTAGGAGGCAGCCCATTAATCGGTCACTCCCTAAGCTCACTGCTGTGCACGTCACATAGGAGCTTCAGAAGCTGCTTACATTACACTCTGCAGGGACTGAACATGGCTCTACACATATTATTCGGCCAGATATGTGTTGCTATTATTGCACTGCCCATACACATTCTTGCTGTGTTGGGTCTGTGGGATCCTATAGCTAAGAAGTTATTTCCTCACATCATGAATCGAATCACCAAGAACCTCAACAAACACATGAGAGAGCACAAGAAGGAGCTGTTCAGCAACCTGAGTGATTTCAGAGGGCCCTCTGGAGAGCTCAAAGTCCTGGAGCTTGGCTGTGGCACAGGAGCAAACTTCCAGTTCTATCCTTCAGGATGCACAGTGACCTGTGTGGACCCTAACCCTAACTTCAAGACGTATTTAAGCAAGAGCCTGGCTGAGAATGAGCACGTGCATTTCCAGGATTTCCTGATCGCCCCAGGCGAGAATATGCCACAAGTAGCCAGCGGTTCCATGGATGTGGTGGTCTGTACATTGGTACTCTGCTCTGTGGAAAATATTGATGGCATCCTGGCAGAAATACATAGGGTTCTGAGGCCTGTGAGTCTAATGTTTGCATTACCAAATACAAAATGTATATTATGTTTATATAATAGACAAAGGTAGACTCAGCCCACACCTCACATTAAGGAGGTTATCCGGTTCATTTTTTTTGGTTTAGTGTACTACAGCGGTCACGTGCCGTTGGCTGACATTACAGTTCACAGTGCTGGCTTCCAAATGGTGATGTCAGCCAATGACAAGTGACTGCTGATCAGCGGCTGCAGCGGTGAGATCCTATTCCGAACAAAACCAGAAGAAAAAGACCAGTGGACTGTGAGGACGGTGCAGCGCTGGATCCCAGGTGAGAGGAGAGGTGAGTGTACTTTTTTTTTCTATTTTAAAACGGCAATAGTATACTTAAAAAAAAAAAAAAAAAAATTATATATATATATATATATAATATATATATATATATATATATATATATTATATATATATTATATATATATATATATAACCAGACAACCCCATTAATGCTACCACTATCATGAATGTATGGAGAAAAATTATGGGCGACATGTATGAATCTAAATTCAGTTCTAAATTGATATAGAGGAGTGTAGAATGTGACAGTATGTATGAACCTGTCATATGTGGGTTCATTAATCTGCCATGTGGTACTGGTATGCCTTGCATAGCATAGCATATCTTTGGTACATTCAAAAGTGCCGTGTTTGGCGCATAATGCAACAAGTTTGGGTGTACAACTGTTCATTCATCTATTTAACAGGGTTTTTTGGCTCTGCCACAGCTCTTTTCATACATGTATACATGTTGCATATGTCTTTACTTAGGTTTTTTGTAACTAGAGAATGGCCACTACTCACTTAGCTTGTAATTCAGTGACTTTTAACCCAGATATACTCTATCAACATAAGTCGTTAACATTTTTCTTACCCTATGACCTAGATTATGTGCAAGAAGAAGCTGTAAAAAGCTCTACCACACCAATAGTATCTGTAGGCATAGTGTCATTTATATTGAGCCACTACAGACAATATTACACTGATCACAGTTTTCAGGGAGGGAAACACAATTATCTTGTTATGCAGGAGCATAACGGTTCATGGGCCCTGGTGCAAATCTTATGCTTGGGCTCTCCTTCCCCCAGAGAAAGGCTCTTCACGGCTGTGGACCGATACTTTTTAACAACAGGTTCCCTACTTTGCATGAGGGATGCCTGTGGTGTAGCATGCCATGGAAAATCATTTCTACTTAATCATATGTATCAATTGAAGAAAGGGAATAACATGGACATTATACACCCCCTTTTACAGCCGCCTTCGCCTGAATGAATCATATTTGCCACCTGAAAGGTTGTCTTGTATATTTTTAATAGACATAAAGAGGCTGTTGATGGAGTAATTAAATAAAAACCAATACTTACCTCCCCTTTCACCTTGGTTCCAGCACTGCCACTGTGCCCCATGTCCTCCAGTTGTCCTGTTTACTTCCTGCTGATGTAATTGACTCAATTGATCAAGGTCACCTTTAGGAGGTGAAAGACTCAGACATCCTTAACAGCTGATTACAGCAGCTAAAAGTAAAGAGAAGAACCAGAGAAACCGAGGAGATAAGGTGAATGGGTTTTATTTTATTTATCAATGCAAAATATATGGGACAACCCTTATAAAACACTATGAAAAATACATTTATGCCACAATATTCTTAGGCTATGTCTACACTGCACATGAAAACAATAGTTTCCTCAGCGCTTTTCGTTTTTTAAAAGCGCCGAACAGGGGGGCCGTTCCTAGGCTAAATTGCACTCAGGGCGAGGTGAAGAAATTTCGCCCCCCACCCCTCCCACGCAACATAATCCGCCACAATGAAACACAGTGCATCACCATCAACCAAATCTAAAATATACAACAAGCTTTACCACAATGTGCTAGGTATAAAACTACTAAATAATAGTCATACAGTTACCAAATAGCACCGCTACACCAACCAGAATCCCAGGCTAATAGTGCCAATGTCCTGCTAAGACCACATATTACCAGCACATAGTGACCGAATACTGCGACACCGTGACCACATAGTGACCGAATAATACTGTCACACCATGACCACATATCACCAGCACATAGTGACCGAATAATACAAACTGACCATTACTGAGTATAAACCATTATACTACAACCAATATTACCAGCATACAGATACCATACAGTGCTAGATACCAGTTGTACACAGGCTCTGCAGACATATAAATGATTACAGTAAAGTTACATCCAGGGACTCACAGGAGACGTCTCTGAAGAGTTGTTCTCTTTCTTTTCTTCATCTCCATCTGTCCCAGGCCGCCATGATGTCTTTTCCCGGCCTCGACTCTTCACTGTAGAATATACAAAACAAACATCTTAGATGCCTCACTTTATCAGCACTAGATGCGCCTGTAGCCAGTAGATGCCTCCCTGTAGTCAGTAGATGCCCCCCTGTAGCCAGTAGATGCCCCCCTTGTAGCCAGTAATTCTCCCTGTAGCCAGTAGATGCTCCTATAGCCAGTAGATGCCCCCTTATAGCCAGTAGATGCCCCCTTATAGCCAGTAGATGCCCCCTTATAGCCAGTAGATGCTCCCTTATAGCCAGTAGATGCCCCCTTATAGCCAGTAGATGCCCCCTTATAGCCAGTAGATGCTCCCTTATAGCCAGTAGATGCCCCCTTATAGCCAGTAGATGCCCCCTGTAGCCAGTAGATGCCCCCTGGTAGCCAGTAGATGCCCCACTGTAGCCAGTAGATGCCCCTCTGTAGCCAGTAGATAATAATAATAATAATAATTTTATATAGCACCAACATATTCCGCAGCACTTTACAATATAGAGGGAATAAGCACAGACAAACCAGACATTACATTATAAAAAAAGCTACTGACAAATGAGACACGAGGTGTGAGGGCCCTGCTCGCAAGAGCTTACAATCTATTATGGTGTATGGGTGAAACAAAGGGGGAGAATTGCTTGGTTTACAATGGACCAGCCATGTTACATAAATATGGGGTAGTATACATAAAATGTGGATGAACCTGCCACCCCAACCATACATCTATATACAGATAAGTGCCTGTGGGTGCCAATGTGCAGGAAGTGACTAATCTGTGACAGAATTTGGGGGGTTGACAATTAGGGATCTTGATATGCTTGTCTAAGAAGATGGGTTTTCAGAGCGCAACTGTGAGGGTTGTGAGTGTGCCTGATCACATGGGGTAACATGTTCCATAGAACTGGTGCAATACGTGCAAAATCTTGGAGACGGGCATGGGAGGTTCGGATGAGTGAGGTGTGTAGTCTTAGATCAGTAGCAGAGCGGAGAGAGCGGTTAGGGTGGTAGACAGAGATAAGGGAGGAGATGTATGGGGGTGCAGCACTGTGGAGAGCCTTATGTGTGAGAGTGATGAGTTTATGTTGTATTCTGTACTGAATAGGCAGCCAGTGCAGAGACTGACACAGGGTAGAGGCATCAGTATAGCGGCTGGAAAGAAAAGACAAGCCTGGCTGCTGCATTCAGGACAGAATTGGAGAGGGGAGAGTTTACAGAGAGGAAGACCAACAAGTAGGGAGTTACAGTAGTCGAGACGAGAATGAATAAGAGCAACAATGAGAGTTTGAGTTGTTTCCACAGTGAGAAATGGACGGATTCTGGAGATGTTCTTGAGGTGCAGGTGACAGGAGCGGGCAAGGGATTAGATATAGGGGGTGAAGGTCAGATCAGAGTCTAGTATAACCCCCAGACAGCGGGCCTGCTGCATAGGAGTTATGGTGGTGCCACCTTAGATGCCCCCTTGTAGCCAGTAGATGCCCCCCTGTAGCCAGTAGATGCCCCCCTGTAGCCAGTAGATGCGCCCCTGTAGCCAGTAGATGCGCCCCTGTAGCCAGTAGATGCGCCCCTGTAGCCAGTTATAAAATAAAAAAAATTACTTACCAGACCACGGTCCCCGCGTGCAGCTCCGGGAGCTGCAGAGCAGTGTAAGGGCTCGTTCACATGGCTGATTTTGGCACTGATTTCAGCCTTACTGCGCACCGTATTTGCGCTGCAGTACGGCTGAAATCCGTCTCTGTCATTACGGTAATCCATAGTTCTCATAGAGAACTATGGATTCTGTCTCCTCTCCAATTATTTATGGCGTGTACGCGCCGTGGATAATGAAAGTCTATGGGGCCGGGGAGCTGCCGGCCCCCCGCCCCGCTGCACGGCAGCCGGCGTAATTGCGGGGCGAAATCCGACCCCACAATTACGTTGGCAATAAGCCATGTGAACTGTGCCTAAGCGGCGTGATGTCACCACGCCGCTTACGCTGTCACGCAGCTCCCAAAGGCCTCCTCAGCGGCAGAGCTGCCAGCCGAGGAGATCGAGCGTCGCAGGGGGCGCGGTGAAAGCTGTGCGCCCCCTGTGACGCTGATACAGGGGAGGAGTTAGGACGGGAACGATCCGTCCCGCCTCCTCCCCTGTACCTGCAGCTGCACAGCGAGTGGGTGCAGCTGCTTAGTGGCTCTGCGCGGCTGTTATAAAACGGCCGCGCAGATCCAGGGGCTGTTCTCTGGGCGGGCGAGCCAGGCGGTGTCCCCCTCGGGTGAGCGGTGCGTCGGCGCCCCGGGTGATCGCCCGCCCCTAGGAACGGCCCTGGCGCCGAAGATACGATCGTTCGTGCGGCCCCATAGACGGCAATAGGAAAGACGAGCTGCAGTCCACACAGCTCGTCTTTCCTCAGCTCGTCTTTCGGCTCCGGCGTATTATACAACATGTTATATAACACGCCGGCGCTTCACATTTTCTTGCCGTCTTCCCATACAATTCAATTGTATGGGCGACGTCAGTAAAACGAGAAGCGACCGTGGTTTTTGTACAAAAGCGTAACAAAAAACACGGTCCTGCATCGGAGAAAAAACGGCCGCTTTTGTCCGATGCAGCGTAGACATAGCCTTAGTGTCATCACTACGCTGACAAAGCTGCATGTGTAAGAAATTCCCTGTATCATATACATAAATATATTCATATAAATATCAAAAATAAATATGTATCTATACAAACATATACTGTATTTATACAATCACCCTCTTACTGGGTTGGATTCGAAAGGTTAGGTGCAATAAAATGAAAGACACAAATGTAAGTGTATACAAACGTATATTGTATAGCATATGAAATTGATTTTATGGTTATTATAAATGATATGAAAATATGCAGGAACAAAAGAAAGAAACAAATGTTACATAAACCCCCTCAAACCAATTACCAATAATAGCTCCAAATCATATAACATTTAACCAAAATACAATGTTATATTACCATCCAGGCCTTCACCCCTTTGCAGTGCAGAGCCAAGTGTCCCATGTGTCTGCTGGCTTCCTCCCAAGACAAAAAGACCTGTCCCAGAGCATGCTGGTCTATTTTATAGCCCATACCTGGCCCCATTACCCATGAGGCTTTGCACACTTTTAGTCTCCACCTTCAGTCAGGTTATAAAATGTTACCCTTTGGGGCCCTATTTTTTTTACCCCACAATTAGCAAGTGAAAGACATCAGGACAACCAGTCTAAACTGCCATGTGATTCATGTTAGAGCCTCCATCTTAGATTGTACAATTGAAATACCTTTATATACATTTCGAAGTATATCATATGTCTTTCAATATGTAAAAATCTGTATTTCTTAAACATAGAGGCTTTTTACTGGTGAGATAATGCCTGGTTCACATCCGCATCAGAGATTCTATTTGCTGGAACTGGACTCATTTAATGACGGACACAACCACTGCCCAATATACCCTATTGAGTAGAATGGGGCATGTCATGTTTCCATCACAGAGTCTGTCATTTGTCGTATTTCACAGAATCTGCCCCGCAAGCTCCTAAGAGAACCTGTGACGCATGTGTGCACAGTGACTGCGTTAACATTTTCTTTTTTTCTTTTTTTTTTGTTAGGTTTTGTATACACCGCATCGGACAAAAAAAACGGCACAAAAGCGGCCATTTTGTTTCTGATGCAGGACCGCGGTTTTTGTCACGTTTTGCTCAAAAAACGCAGTCGCTTTTAGTTTTTTTTTATGCCGCCCACGCATTGTTATTGTATGGGAAGACGTCAATAAAACCAAAAGCGGCGGCGTATTATACAACATGTTGTATAATACGCCGACGCCAGAAGACGAGTGGAGAAAAGACGAGCTGTGGTGACTGCAGCTCGTCTTTTCTATTGCCGCCTATGGGACCACATGAACGATCGTATCTCCGGCACTTTTAATAAACAAAAAGCGCTGAAAATACGATTGTAATGCTGTACAGTGGAGACACAGCCTTAGGTTGAAAGAACAAAAAATTCAAGTTTGGCTCTTTTTTTTGTTGGGCAGAGTTTACTATAGATGTGGCAATACCTATTGTGTACCTTTTTTGTATTTGTTTTTTTTAGAAAATAAAGGGCCACATGTATGAAAACTGTTGAGTTCTAAAACTCCCTTTGTTGTCCATGGCACTCCTTTCATTTTTTTAGAGCACTATCTGAAATGAGAGGGGAACTCCGATTGGTTGCTATGGGCAACAAAGTGAGTTTTAGACCTAGACAGTTTTCATACCTGTGGCCCAAAGTTTCTTTTATCAGGGAAACAGGAGTTTTTTGCTTTTTATTTATCAATTTTATGTCAGACTATTCTACTAGGCTTTGTGATTTCTTGATCGCTTTTTAAAATTCATACCAATTAACAGTATAATAATAATGTATAATATGTATTATGCCTCGAACGCCTCTACCTGTTTGGCGTCGGGGACAAGGGGAGCCGTGGTGCGCATGTCGGGCTGTGGGTGCACTCGTACCTCGAAGCGTTAAGTACCCTGTTGCGCTCCTTCTTCCCCATGCTCCGCGGCCAGCTGGTGCATGTGTCCCCGTTCCCTAAGGCGTGCACGCCGGCTCTCTGAAATTTAAAGGGCCAGCACTCTGGTAATTGATTGATTGCTGGGCGCTGACTCTATATCTGGGACTCTCCCACTACTTCCCCACCGGATCTATTGTGCATTGTGCCTTAGAGAAAGCATTCCTTGCCCTGTTCCTGACCCATTGCTACGTCTTCTGACTTCTGACCCGTTGCTACGTCTTGCCCCCTGACCTTCTTGCCTGTCCCTGACTACGAGTTTGCTTCACGATTTGGTACCTCGCTGCGGCTTGACTGCCATCGCAAGCAAGTCGAGCCAGGGGTAGCGACCGGATAGGACTCCCACCGCAGCAAGCCCCTCTTGCCATGCGGCGGGCTTTGGTGAACGCCGGGACATTCTGAGCTTCTGCGCCCGGTGGTGACGTTTGCCACTGCTTGCAGTGGTCCAGAGGATCCACTACTCCTGCCATTACAATGCCTTTGACATGAAGCATATTGGCAAGGCCAGAGACCATCATTTGGCCTCCAGTTGCCATGGTTGCTGATGGTGACCATCACTGCACAATGGAATCACATTATTGGAATGCTGATGATTGGACAGAGGGAGGCCTCTCCCTCATTTATTCACTTAGATGCTATGGCTGCTACTGACCACAGTTTCTAGGGAGGTAAATGGTTGGGATTAGAACCCACTCCAATCCTGTCCACTGAGCTTGCACTATGCAAGCGCCAGCAGTGGACACTTTTATCCCTTAATGGGATTAAAAAAATAAATAAAAAAAGGTTAATAAAATAAAAAGTCTGTAAAAAAAATAATACAATAAAAGTGGATATTTAATATAAAAAATGTTTTATTTATTTTGGATACAATACATAAAACTTCCCACAGATATAATATATCCAGCCAAACATATGAACCTAAAAATACATTTAACCAGTTACTTAGTGTGAAATGGTATAATATTTAAGAAAAAAAATGCAAAAAGTTACACATTGTGTCACGTCAAGGGAGGGACAGTGAGCCCTGACTGGAACCCAGCCCACTGTCCCGGCCTACTTGCCGTGCGGCCCTAGGCGGCAGACGCCAACTGGGCGATGGTCCCTGTGCAGCTCAAGTGCTGGGGCAGTCAGGAGGAAGAAAGGTCAGACAGTCCGGGTCAATAACAAATCAGGAACGCCAAAGCCACAAATCAGAACCAGAGGGATAAACGTAAACAAGCCGAGGTCAAAACACGAATGGGAGCGAGGTACAAAATCAGAAGACAAGCCAGGGTCAGGAGAACAAGCCGAGGTCAGGTACACGGATAAACAAACAAGCAATAAGCACAGGTATGAAGGCAGCCAGGAAATATCACAGGCGCAGAACTCAGCGAGCAGGGAGTTTAAATGTGATTCCCGGATACCGCCCCTGCAGCTGATTGGAGCGGCCTGAGGGTCCTCCCATTGGCTGGTGCGACACGCCCCCTGTCCGGAATGGCTGGACCTCTGTCACTCACAGAAAAGTCAGCAGAATGTGTATCAGGGTGGGGTCGCAAATCAGCTGCTGAAGCCTGTTGATCCCTGAAGCCTGAGTGCAGCCCAGTCCCGACAGTACCCCCCCCCCCCTTTAGGAGGGGCCACCGGACCCTTCCCTGGTCTGGGTTTGTCCGGGTGAGACTCATGGAATTCCCTCACCAGGTGATCAGCATGGATGGATTTCGCCGGAACCCATGATCTCTCCTCAGGACCATACCCCTTCCAATGGACCAGGTACTGCAGTGACCTTTGGACCTTACGAGAATCCAAAATACAGGCGACTTCATATTCTAACTCCCCCTCTATGCAAACTGGAGAAGGAGGTCTAGAGAGCGGAGTCACAGGCTGAATATACCTCTTAAGGAGTGAACGATGGAACACATTATGTATACGGAGAGAAGAGGGTAATTTCAGGCAATATGCCACCGGATTAACCACCTCCTGAACCACATATGGACCTACAAATCGCGGCGCGAATTTACCAGAGGGAACTTTCAATCGCAGATTTCGGGTGGATAACCATACTTTATCCCCAACCACAAACCCTCTAGAACAAAGACGCCGCCTATCAAAACTTTTCTTCTGGATGTTCTGGGTATGAACCAATTTCTTCTGAACTTGAGCCCAGACTGTGCACAGATCTTTAATGATAACATCCACCCAGCTGTGAACAGACGTAGCACTGGAAAATGACGCATGCCCAGGGTGAAAACCATAATTACAGTAAAATGGTGAGGTACCAGACGAGCTACTATCCTGATTATTAATGGCAAATTCAACCAACGGTAAGTATTTTACCCAATCTACCTGCTGATCAGATACATAACAACAGAGTTTTTGTGTTACCATTTGATTTACCCTCTCAGTCTGCCCATTAGTCTCTGGGTGGAAGGCAGAAGAGAAGGACCGGGTGATACCCAGAGCCTTGCAAATGGCTCTCCAAAAATGAGAAACAAACTGAACCCCTCTGTCAGAAACAATATTCTCCGTTAAACAATGCCGTTTGACAATATGTTTGATAAAAAGTTCAGCAAGTTTTTTGGACGAAGGTAACCCCCTTAGCGGAACAAGATGGCACATCTTACTGAAACGATCCACTACCACCCAAATAACTGACTTACCCTCTGAGGTAGGAAGGTCAGTCATGAAATCCATGGAGATGTGGGTCCACGGACGTTCAGGTACAGGTAGAGGGCATAGTTCACCAGGAAGATGATTTCTCTGAACCTTTGCCCGAGCGCAGACTTCACAAGATGCCGCATAGTCCTCAACATCACAAGGCAATGACGGCCACCAGTAAATACGAGAAATCAGCATTTTTGTGCAAGACACTCCAGGATGCCCAGATAACACGGAATCATGAATTTTTTTTAATACTCGTAACCGGAACTGAGTGGGGACAAAGACCTTCGAAACAGGACAATTAGCAGGTCTCATATCCTGGTGGGACTTAATCTCAGTGGCTAAATCAGGGGAAATAGCTGAGACAACAGTCTCCTTGGGCAATATAGGTGCCGTATCCTCCTTGGAAGCGTGGCTGGCACAGAAGCTTCTAGATAGCGCATCAGCCTTCACATTTTTCGAACCAGGTCTGTAAGTAACAACAAAGTTGAAACGTGTAAAAAATAATGCCCAAAGCGCCTGACGTGGATTTAACCTTTTAGCACTCTCTAAAAAGGTGAGGTCCTTATGATCAGTAAGGACCGTGACTTGATGCTGGGCACCTTCGAGGAAGTGGCGCCATTCCTCGAATGCCCACTTAATAGCCAACAGCTCCCGATTCCCAACTCCTTTCAGCTGAGGAAAATTTACGTGAAAAGAAGACACAAGGGCGAAGGTTAGTCATAGTAACGGACCCCTGAGACAAGACCTCAACGACAAAGGGTTTGCTATGATCTGCTTGAATCAACACAGGAGCTGATACAAAACACTGTTTAAGCTTCTCAAATGCCTCAATGGCCTCAGGTTGCCAATTACTGAACTTTGCCCCCTTCTTAGTAATGTCAGTCAACGGCCCAACTAAGACAGAAAAATTACGAATAAATTTACGATCGTAATTAGCAAACCCTAGGAACCGCTGCAGGGCCTTCAGAGATGAAGGTGCGGACCCAATCGAGAATGGCCTGCGATAATGTCACGTAACGGGAGGTACAGTGAGCCCTGACTGGAACCCAGCCCACTATCCCTGCCTACTTGATGTGCTGCCCTAGGCGGCAGACGGCAACTGGGCGACAGTCCCTGCGCTACTAAAAGTGCTGGGGCCAGCAGGAGGAAGAATAGTCAGACAGTCCGGGTCAATAACAAATCAGGAACGCCAAGCCACAAATCAGAACCAGAGGGATAAACGTAAACAAGCCGAGGTCAAAAGCCAAACGGGAGCGAGGTACAAAGACGGAGAGCAAGACAGGGTCAGGAAACAAGCCGAGGTCAGGTACACAGGTAAACAGACAACAAAACAATAGCACAGGTCAGGGCCGTCTTTCCCATTGGACAAGGTAGGCACTTGCCCGGTGGCCCCATGAACTCAGAGGGCCCCTCGAACAGCTGCCTACCTTGCCCAGTGGGAGTACACCCAGGGCCGTTCGTTGGACTGCCGCCAGTCGGAGCAAGGGCCAGGCTTCAGATGCTCCGTGTGTAGTCTGATGCGGCCCCTTTTATTGCTGTGCCGTGCCTGCGCTTTACTGCTCACAGCGCAGGCAGCACGGCACTGAGCAGGGGCCAGACTGCGATCTTCTGAGCTCCTGCACTACAGCCCCGCTCCTCCCCCTCTCCAGCAGTGCGGCCACTGAAGAGTAGGAGACTGCTGGGGAGAGAAGAGCAGGGCTGCCCCCTCCTCCCTCTAACCTCTTACCATCTGCAGTGAAGAGAAGACCACTGCCAGTCTTCTAGACTTCAGAACCAGTGAGTGACTGGGGGAGGGGGGAGTGTGGGGTGTTGGGAGGCATTCCAGTGTCTATCTGTGTCTATCTGATGGCTGTGTATCTAAGCCTACCCAGTGTATACTATCATCTACTGGCTGTGTATCTAAACCTTTGTGGTGTTATACCACTGGATAGGCTTAGCTACACAGGAACAGCAAATAGCATATCTGTTGGCCCTATGTATCTGAGCTCATCAGGTGTTATACTATCTGCTGTCCCTGTGTATCTAAGGCCCGGTTCACACGGTGTAATTGCGGGGCATATTTCAGCCCGTAATTTGCACCGTACTGTGTGAATTACGGGCTGAAATACGTCCCATTAATTACGGTAATCCACAGTTCTCACAGAGAATTATGGATTTCGTCTCTTCTCCCCGCTCGGACAATAAGCCGCGGTGGGAGATAAGTGACATGTCGCTTACTAGCGGCGAATACGCGCCGAGAATAATGAATGTCTATGGGGCCGGCATGCTGCCCCCCCCCCCCCACCTCGCGCAACGGGAGTACGCGCGTATTAGCGCGACTCCCGAAACACACGATGTATTGCGCCACGTACTATATGCGCTGCAATACATCGTGTGAACATAGCCAAAGTGATGTGTTATCTGTATTCTGCGTTGGTTGGGGGGGGGGGGGGCAGTGCACAGCACTGTCCAGGGGCCCTTAATGCTGTTAAGACGACTCTGGCACAGGTAGCAAGGTAGCCAGGAATATCTCAGGCTCTGCACCCAGTCTTCATGGAGTTTAAATGTGTTTCCTGTATACCGCGCCTTCAGCTGATTTTAGCGGCCTCCTTGTCCTCCCATTTGCTGGTGCGACAGGCCCCCTGTCCGGAGTGGCTGGACCTCTGTCACTTACAGAGCTGTCAGCAGAATGTTTATCAGGGTGGGATCGCAAATCAGCTGCTGCAGCCTGTTGATCCCTGCAGCTTGAGCGCAGCCTAGCCCTGACACATTGCCTAAAAATAGTACTATTCTTTATACACAAACATGGCAGCTTCTCCAGAAAATATGCCTGAAAGTATAGGTGCACTTTACCAACTGATGTACAGGGAACCATATTAATCATTGCAGGCACAGGCAGCAACCAGTGAGTAGTGGTGTCACCATTAGTGATGCTATTAGGATTTATGGCAGCATGATGTTGTCTGATGGCTGTGCATTTCCTATCATTATTATGTATTTACTACTTTCCATTTCAAACCCTGTGATTCTTGCAAGTACTTACAGTACATATACATCACAATATGGTTAAATAACCACTCCAGGTTTTTTTCCCCCTTAGTTGATTACAGATTTCTTTCAGGTACACTGTAGTGCCAGTAGATTTGCTTACCTGCAGCTGCATACAAGATTTCTGGCTGATGCAACAGTCTCTGTAAGGTCACTTGACCTGCATTCGAGTTGACTGAAAAACACTTATTTTTATGCAGACAGGAATCCTGTCTCTCTATGCATTCCTATATCACAAGGCATTATGGGAAAGGAGCTTGGAAAGCTCACTGCGCCCTCTATAGGTTGTAACAAATCCTCAATTTACTTCTGATTCACTGAATCTTTGAGAAGCAAAAAGGAATAATTATTCCTTTTTGCTTCTCAAAGATTCAGTGAATCAGAAGTAAATTGAGGATTTGTTTTCAACCTATAGAGGGCGCAGTGAGCTTTCCAGCTCCTTTCCCATAATGCCTTGTGATATGCAGATGCTTAGTAGTGGGCTAAAAGGCAATCAAAAACACTACACACCTTAACTGGTGCTCTCCCTAAGGAGAGATGTTCCCTTCTCATACCTACTCATTGCCTCCCCACCAGTCAAGCCAATATCGCTCTGCTCTACACTGATGAGGGGCAAAACCCCGAAACGCGTATGTAGATGAGCAATATTGGCTTGACAATTATTCCTTTTTGCTTCTCAAAGATTCAGTGAATCAGAAGTAAATTGAGGATTTGTTACAACCTATAGAGGGCGCAGTGAGCTTTCCAAGCTCCTTTCCCATAATGCCTTGTGATATGCAGATGCTTAGTAGTGGGCTAAAAGGCAATCAAAACACTACACACCTTAACTGGTGCTCTCCATAAGAAGAGATGTTCCCCTTCTCATACCTACTCATTGCCTCCCACCAGTCAAGCCAATATCGCTCTGCTCTACACTGATGAGGGGCAAAACCCCGAAACGCGTATGTAGATGAGCAATATTGGCTTGACAATTATTCCTTTTTGCTTCTCAAAGATTCAGTGAATCAGAAGTAAATTGAGGATTTGTTACAACCTATAGAGGCGCAGTGAGCTTTCCAGCTCCCTTTCCATAATGCCTTGTGATATCAGATGCTTAGTAGTGGGCTAAAAGGGCAATCAAAACACTACACACCTTAACTGGTGCTCTCCATAAGGAGAGATGTTTCCCCTTCCCCATACCTACTCATTGCCCCCCACCAGTCAAGCCAATTTTCGCTCTGCTCTACACTGATGAGGGGCAAAACCCCGAAACGCGTATGTAGAGAGCAAATTGGCTTGACAATTATCCTTTTTGCTTCTCAAAGATTCATGAATCAGAAGAAAAATTGAGGATTTGTTACAACCTATAGAGGGCGCAGTGGAGCTTTCCAAGCTCCTTTCCATAAATCCCTTTGTGATATGCAGATGCTTAGTAGTGGGCTAAAAGGCAATCAAAACACTACACACCTTAACTGGTGCTCTCCATAAGGAGAGATGTTCCCCTTCTCATATGCATTCCTATGACACTGAATTTCAACCTCTCTTAGGAGTTCATAGAGAAATTCACTTTTGGGTCACATAACCCTGCTGTGTGTTTCAGCACCAAGACCCAGAGGTAGCGGTGAGAAATCATGTATTCAGGTGCAGGTAAGCAAAATTACTGGCTCTACTGTTTACCTAGAAGCAATTACTACTGAACTAAAGGAAAAGATGGAGTCAACAGCCCCTGAGGCTACTAATCCAGAAAAATTCACACGACATAATACTTTCTGTTACAATTGTTGTCTTTTGATAAAATTTCTGTTCTTCTGATTTTTCCAGGGCGGAGCATATTATTTCTTGGAGCATGTAACTGCAGATCCTTCATCTTGGAATTATTTTTTCCAATTAATTTTGGATCCAACTTGGAAATATATCGGAGATGGATGTAAACTTACGAAGGAAACATGGAAGTACCTGGAAAAGTCAAAATTTTCTGACGTTAAATATAAACATGTCTTAGCACCATTTAAATGGAGCCCAGTTCGACCCCATATTTATGGGTATGCTTTAAAGTAAAATGATTAAAACATATACATTTGAAATCAAAATGTCACCAAGAAATCTAAGTTCTTCAGTTGTTTAAAGTGTCAACATTACTTCAGCTTCCTGAATTCTCCTGGTTATGCACTGATGCTTTGCTTGCCCTGCATTGGCAGACTAGTTTAGCCTTGCACCACATTTTGGTTGCAAGTTTGCACATTTATCCCAGTATTCAGTGTCCTCTTAGTTAATTTTTGGCTCAAGGTACATCAGTATGATCTGTATTGATAGTTAGCTTAAGGCTATGGCCACATGGCAGTGACAAAATACCAGTTGAATTCTGCTTAAGAATCCGGACGGTACTTTATCATCTTTTCAATGGTTTTGCGGACGGTTCTGTCTGTGGTTTGTGGATTCACCTGTCCCCTTTAACCACTGACTAGCACAACTTCCGCCCAAAAACCGGGCAAAATATTGTGTACGTTCCGAGTTTTTCAGAGTCCCAGCTAAAAATCCATTCAGTGTAAACTACTGGGCAGGTTTTCTATTAAAGTCTATGGGGATGGTCACTTGTTGGTTTTCAGACGGTTTCCCAATCCACAAACTGTCTGAAAATCTGACAAAAAACCCATGCCTAGTGGACTTAGCCTTACTTTTAAATACAGACGTATAGAAAAAAACACATACAACACAGTATATACTTTTTTCATCACTTGAAGCCAATGACAAATGTATGCAACTGTCTAGCCATTGATCTTGCCATGCATTTTAAAAAGTTTTGCTACAGCACAGTGGCCAAATATAGTGTGAACCTAACTTTAAGTAAATTTAATTTAAAAATGAAAGAGAAGTACTGTAGGACATATATTGGTGGGGGGGTTTTTCCCCAATATTTTAGACATAGATTAAATCTGAAAGTTTTGCTCGTAATTTCTGCTCTCTACTAAATACTTTTTTTTGGGGGGGGTAGGGGGGGACAAAAAAAAATTTGGTGTAAATTTTTTGGGGTATACTTTGGTATTTGGGATTTTTACAATATCTTTTTACACAGTGGTACCCAGAGACACATTTTTTTTTCAACCACTCCATGGAAAGCAATTGGGGATGTGTGACGGGCGGGGTGGAGAGTAGGAGAGTGAGTTTCTTTCAGTTAAAAAAAAGTGGTCAGCACATCTTTAAGCATTTATTTGACTTCACTATTTCTGTACTACGTATAATAAATTTAATATTTCCCTCCACTGATGCCAATGGAGACAAATTGCACTGAAAAAAATCAATTTCTAAAAAGAAGTTTTAATACACATTTAATACATTCTAAATTGCAAAGTAAGAGAAAGCATATAGGAAAACATGTATTTTCTGTTTCAGCCTTAGTTGCTTTTCCACATTTGGTATGAGAAAAGTTCTGGTACTTTTGGTTTACTTTTATGGCTTCCATTTTATGCCAGATAATGGCGTCAAGTTGTGACTTTAAAACCACTATTCATAAATATGACTTAAAAGTAACCCTGATTCCTTTTAATGAAAATATTTCATAAGTTAGGTGCATGCAGTATACATTGTACTTTTTTTATAGCAAAAAAATGCACCAAAAAAGTTAAACCTGAACTTGATACATGTGGGCCAGAATGTTTCTTTACATTATACATGTAATGAATTACTTGGTTTGTTGTATTTGCACAGCAGAGTTGTTTTCAAAGGGGTTGTCTCCTCTTACCAAAATAATAATAATAAAGATAATAATAATACAAATCAGGCCAATGACATAAGTTAACAAAACAAAATGTACTTACTACTACTACATTTGCTTAGCAATCTAGGATGCAACCAATCAGAGGCCAGCTTTAATTTTTCCAGAGCAGTTTAACGCATGAAAGCTGAGCTCTGATTGGTTGCTTTGGGCACCAAAGAGTCTTACCAGTTTTTGGTAAATAAGGACCTCTGGCTTTTGTTTACCACCATTCAGCACATGACCAATAAGCCTCCCCAGTTGTCACATACTCTCCCACTGGCATTATGGTTCTTATCCCTGTAGTGTAGCATGTGTCCTCTGATACCACTGACTGGCTATGCCGACTGCTGGAAACCAAATTGCTGGAAATATTCAGTTAAATGGAAAAAGGGAAAATTGTTAAAAACTATGAAACTAAAAAACCTTTGAAAAGCTACCTGGCATATCCAAAGCATTACACTCAATGCTATATGCAATTTTCCTACCAGTCTAAAGTATATTCAAAAATAAATGCTGTACAATAGTGGAGTTGTCATTTACAGTAAAAATAATTAATTTCCCCTATAACAAAGCAATAAGCATAAAGTTCATCAGATGACCAACCAGTGGTGTTTCTACAGGAGTCGCAGTGGTCACACTTGCGACTGGGCACCTGAGCCAGTAGATCCCACAGGCCTCTCTCACCACACAGCTGCATGGCTGGGTCACCTAGACCCAGCAAAGCAGCAATCCGTTGCCTGCACAGTGAGGTAGGACGGCCAGCATACACTGATCCCAGCTGATTAGCCCACTGAAGGCAGTGGTGTGATGTAATGATGTCATCACGCTGCTGCCTGTACTAGACCCTAAGTCTATTGCTAGGCTTAGGGCCTAGTAAACACTGAAAGTGGCATCCCGGGGCGGGTGGCGTGATGACATCGCGCTGCTCGCTCTGCATTCAAACAGAGGTGTTTTATGCAAGGGAAGAGAGGAGAGATGAGTGATGTTTTATTTTTTTTAATTAGGGGGATGTATACCTGCCTACCTACTACGGGAAGGCCTTACTGGCCTAGCGCTTGGAGGGCCCTATATACCTCCCATGGGCCCCTACATACATAATTTGGTCCCTTTGTACCTACCTAATAGAAGGGTCCCTATGTACCTATCTACTAAAGGGGGTACTCTATACCCACACCTTTTAGAAGGGGCCCAATATACCTCCTGTGGGCTCCTATACGCATACTGTGGATTCTATATATTTACCTACTAAAGGGGGCCTATATACCTACCTAATAGAAGGGTCCCTATGCACCTATCTGCTAAAGGGGGCACACTATACCTATCTGCTAGAAGGGGTCCTATATACCTCCTGTGGGCCCCTATATGCATACTGTGGGCCCTATATATCTCCCTACTAAAGGGGGCCCTATATGCGTACCTTATAGAAGGGACCCTATGTACCTATCTACCTACCTACTGGGGGACCTATGTATCTACCTATTGGGTGGCCCTATATACCTACCTACAGAGCATCTACCTATCTGCCTGTCTAATTTGGTGGAGTTGCCTAATATATGGGGTATGTTGTTACTTGTATGAAGCAATTTTTGTTCTGTTCCTGTATTTTTGATATCAGTTCAGCAGACATACTCTTTTTGACTATTTGCCTACTAGTAATTGTGACCTAATCCGAGTATGTACTTTAATCACCACTCTGTGATTTATACCGACTTGCAAACATTTCCTCCAGTCCAAGCATTCTTATTTTACTTACCAACCTTTTATGTAGCACAGTATCAAATGCGTCTCAATATATATGAATGACCTCCAATAATCCACATCTGTGTAGTCTAGACCTTACCTCCTTAGAAGCTGATAACAATATTTTGACAGGACCAATCTTTCAAAAACCTCCGCTGATAAGAAGTTGTTCATTCATTTTCATTGAGAATCTTCAGTATAGCATATCTTAGAAAACCTTTTAACCATTTATCCAGAACACAGGCTTATAGTTTTGGGCTCACTTTTCGACACCTTTTTAAATATTTGCACCACATTCGCTATCCACCAGTTGTGTGGAATATACCTTGTTACCAGGGGCGTAACTACCGGGGTAGCAGTTGCTACGGGGCGCGGTGGCTTGGGGGGGGGGGCCCCACGGCAGCTGCTATCACCTCTGCTACCCGGTGATGCCGCTCCTGGGCCCGCCAGCAGTGAACACAACAGTTCACTGCGGCGGGTGCAGAGCTGCGGGGCCGGTCTGTGAGGCAAGGGGGGGGCGGGGGCCCGCCGCCGGCAGGCTCCGCCCCCTTGCTTCACAGAGGCTCTCTCTTAATTGTATGCACGTCCATGCGATGCGCATACAATTAAGATGAACTGCGGAGCAGGGAGAGCTGTGCGCTCACTGCCCCTGACGTACATAGCTGGCAGGCGGCGCGGCCGAAGTGACGTCATTGCGCCACCTGCCGAGCTTCCTGTCCTCAGCCCAAGCCTAAAGCAGCAGGCGTGGGGCCGGGAGGAGACGTAGACGCCGGGGGCGCGCGGCCAGGTAAGAAATGAGCTACGGGGGGGGGGGGGCTATTACTGGGGGCCCTATTACTGGGGGGGTCTATACCTACAAGGGGGCTCTATTACTGGGGGGGGTCTATACCTACAAGGGGGCTCTATTACTGGGGGGTCTATACCTACAAGGGGGCCCTATTACTGGGGGGGTCTATACCTACAAGGGGGCTCTATTACTGGGGGGGGGGGTCTATACCTACAAGGGGGCCCTATTACTGGGGGGGGGGGCTATACCTACAAGGGGGCCCTATTACGGGGGGGGGGTCTATACCTACAAAGGGGCCCTATTACTGGGGGGTCTATGCCTACAAGGGGGACCTATTACTGGGGGGGGTCTATGCCTACAAGGGGGGCCCTATTACTGGGGGGGTCTATACCTACAGGGGGCCCTATTACTGGGGGGGTCTATACCTACAAGGGGGCTCTATTACTGAGGGGTCTATACCTACAAGGGGGCCCTATTACTGGGGGGTCTATACCTACAAGGGGCTCTATTACTGGGGGGGGTCTATACCTACAAGGGAGCTCTATTACTGGGGGGGGTCTATACCTACAAGGGGGCCCTATTACTGGGGGGTCTATACCTACAAGGGGGCTCTATTACGGGGGGGGTCTATACCTATAGGGGGCCCTATTACTGGGGGGGGTCTATACCTACAAGGGGGCTCTATTACTGGGGGGGTCTATACCTGCAAGGGGGCCCTATTACTGGGGGGTCTATACCTACAAGGGGGCTCTATTACTGGGGGGGTCTATACCTACAAGGGGGCCCTATTACTGGGGGGGTCTATACCTACAAGGGGGCCCGATTACTGGGGGGGGGTCTATACCTACAAGGGGGCGCTATTACTGGGGGGTCTATACCTACAAGGGGGGTCTATTACTGGGGGGTCAATACCTACAAGGGGGCCCTATTACTGGGGGGTCAATACCTACAAGGGGGCCCATTTTACGGGGGGGCCCTATACCTACAAGGGGGCCCTATTACTGGGGGGGTCTATACCTACAAGGGGGCTCTATTACTTGGGGGGGTCTATACCTACAAGGGGGCCTATTACTGGGGGGGTCTATACCTACAAGGGGGCCCTATTACTGGGGTGGGTCTATACCTACAAGGGGCTCTATTACTGGGGGGTCTATACCTACAAGGGGGCCCTATTACTGGGGGGTCAATACCTAAAAGGGGGCCTATTACTGGGGGGGGGTCTATACCTACAAGGGGGGGCTCTATTACTGGAGGGGTCTATACCTACAAGGGGGGCCCTATTACTGGGGGGGGTCTATACCTACAAGGGGCCCTATTACTGGGGAGGGTGGGGTCTATACCTACAAGGGGGCTCTATTACTGGGGGGGTCTATACCTACAAGGGGGGCTCTATTACTGGGGGGGTCTATACCTACAAGGGGGCACTATTACTGGGGGGTCTATACCTACAAGGGGGCTCTATTACTGGGGGGTCTATACCTACAAGGGGGCCCTATTACTGTGGGGATCTATACCAACAAGGGGGCTCACTTACAGGCGGGGGGTCTATACCTGCAAGGGGGCCCTATTACTGTGTGGAGGGTCTATACCTACAAGGGGGCTCTATTACTGGGGGGGGGTCTAAAACACCAAGTGGGCCCGATTACTGGGGGGTCTATACCGCAAAGGGGGGCCCCTTTTACTGGGGGGTCTATACCTACAAGGGGCTCTATTACTGGGGGGGTCTATACCTACAAGGGGCCCAATTACTGGGGGGGGTCTATACCTACAAGGGGGCCCTATTACTGGGGGGGGAGGGAACTATACCTACAGGGGGCACTATTACTGGGGGGGGAACTATACCTACAGGGGGCACTAGTACGGGGGGGGGGAACTATACCTACAGAGGGCACTATTACTGGGGGGGAAACTATACCTACAGGGGGCTCTATTACTGGGGAGGGAAATATACCTACAGGGGGCCCTATTAACTGTGGGGGGAATATGCCTACAGGGGGCCTTAATAACTAGGGGGGGGGGAACTATGCATACAGGGAGCCCTAATAACTAGGGGGGGGAACTATGCATACAGGGAGCCCAAATAACTAGAGGGGGGGAACTATGCCTACAAGGGGCTCTAATTACTGGGGGGAACTATTTGCCTACAGGGGGTCCTAATCTACGGGGGGGGACTATTCTGCCTACAAGGGGGCCTAATCTACAGGGGGACTATTCTGCCTACAAGGGGGCCCTAATCTACGGGGGGGGACTATTCTGCCTACAAGGGGGCCCTAATCTACGGGGGGGACTATTCTGCCTATAAGGGGGCCCTAATCTACAGGGGGAACTATTCTGCCTATAAGGGGGCCCTAATCTACGGGGGGGGGACTATTCTGCCTATAAGGGGGCCCTAATCTACAGAGGGCCCTATTCTATATACAGGGGTGAACTAAGCTACAGGGGGCCCCCATTCTATCTACATGGGAACCCTAAGCTACCGCCCGGGGGCCCGGAGCTGCCTACGTCTCCCCTAGCTACTGCCCGGTGGGTGCCAAGCTACCTACATACCGACTGGGGGTGCCCCATAATTACCAGGGAGTAATTCTTACCATTTGGGCCATTATAAATGGAGAGTTTGTACATGAGGGGAGGGGGCACTCAGTTGGGAAAATGATAAAAAAAGTGAGGAGTCTCAGGTGTTTGTGTTGTAAATTCTACAGGGACGAGTGGTGGAAGGAGCAAGTCATCATGGAGGTCTGGACCGAATAGAGGGAAGAAACGGGAAAGTGAACGACTCCCCAGACAAGACGTCACCTGTGAGGCCCTAAATGTAAGTAAACTATTTGCAAAGCACCTGTATATCTGGTATCTACCACTATATGGTCACTGTATGGTGGTTATATACAGTCTGCAGAGCATGTGTACACTAGTATATACCACTATATGGTCACTGTATGGTGGTTATATACAGTCTGCAGAGCCTGTGTACACTGGTGTCTACCACTATATGGTCACTGTATGGTGGTTATATACAGTCTGCAGAGCCTGTGTACATTGGATTCTACCACTATATGGTCACTATATGGCGGTACTATTGGTCTTTGTGGACTGATCAGTAATAGTGTATGGGGATTATTCAGTCACTTTGTGGTCATGTTCTGGCGGTATATTCAGGTCCTCATGTAGTAGAAGTCTTGGTAATGTTGGTCTTGGTATAATGGTATTTGTATGGTAGCAGTATGATGGTGAGATGTATGGTGAGGTATTTGCCCCTTGTATTATCTAACAGCATGTCCTGGTAAATGTTCGTGATCATCAGGGAGGTGGGCAAGGGGGGGGGGTAGGGGGCCCCATCCAAAAGTTCGCTATGGGGCCCAGGCTTCTCTAGTTACGCCCCTGCTTGTTACTATACAGTCCATAACTATTAGGAATAAGAGCCTGTCACATTACTTAAAGGGTTTTTATAACTACAATGATTAGCTTATAATATGTAGGAAAAGGTAAATTCATTGCTTTGTTGATTTTTCTTTGGTCAGGAGATAAAGAAGATTTTACAGTACACAAGTTCTCTGGTTACAACCATCTCTCCCCATCTCTCCCTGCTCTCTCTTATCTCTCATTGCTCTAAGCTTTCATCACACAGACCATGGTGATTCACCTCCTGCAGAGTCTTATCTCTAGTAACATTGTTTACTTAACTAAATGAGACACTTTCACTCTTTAGAGCTCTGTTGCCTTATGTACTGTAAATTATAAATCTCCTGCAGTCATGTCAGTGTAACAGAAATAGCTAGGAACAGCAGAGCTGATGTATCAATCATTGCTTTAGCCCCCCCACCTGAACAGGATGTTTGAGTCTAAAGCTGACTGTGACTGTGTGAAACTGCATGGTGAGAAAAACTTTTTAATTTACTTAGGGCCAGTGTCAGACTGGAGTGCCTATGGCCCACAGATAAAGTTCAGTCTAGGGGGCCACCAGTTGAGCTGGTTCTGCTCGGATTGGTGGAGTTTATTTTTGGGGCCCACTATACAGCTACTGTAAATGACTGTACATGCTTCCTATGCGCTGCCTCTTGATTTTTGACTCTCTTTATACATTTTTGTGCCTCTTCTGAGGATGTATATGCAGTTATAAAACATCTCCAGTCTACCATGCTCAGGCGCCCATCGGGGATTTCCCCTATTGCCCTGTGGGCCAGTCTGAGTCTGCTTAGGGCATGGGAGTGTTTACCACCTGGACAGGGTCATTTATCTATTTTAAGATAGTGTTTACCTCATCTCTCTGCACATAAACAGGAATGTCATCCTCCTCTGTGAATTCAGAGGAAAAAAATGTGCAATGGATTTGCTTTCTCATCACCCTCTAGAATACCTCCCTCTTTACTTTCAAAGGATCTACATTTTCCATTTTCATCTTTTTATTATTTGTATAGTTGAATATTTCAGGGTTAATTATACCCTTGATTGCAATAAGTCTCCTGCCTTGTTGTTGTCATCTGTTTTTACATTGTTTGTTTTTTTTTCCTTATAGCTTTAGGTGCTTCTTCCTGTTTTAGCATCTTAAATTCAGAGTAAAAGATACAGTATAACCTTCCAAGTACAGAAAGCATTAAAAGGATTTTCCAGGGATTATTTTTTTTCAAAAATGTTTTTATTGAATTTTTCCAACAATAAAACATCATTTTTACTTTAAAAATAGGGTGGAGGTTGTGATTTGTTTAAACCTAGAGACCATACTAAATCTTGAACAATAACCAGGCTCAGATACTAGTAAACAAAGTACGTAGTCTAAAGTTTTCTAACACCACAGTCATTAGAGCAATGGTGACTACAAACACAATCCAATATCAGCAGCATACTACTAGCACTAAAAAAAAAACAGTCAAAAAGAACGTAGGAATTGTTGGAAAAGCATTTCTGCTACTTTACATACATAAAAATTTGAGGTTATTAGTGTACATTTTGATCAAAACTGCAATAAGCCCACCTGCTGTCAACAGGGCGACCTTGATACAGATGGGAACCTACTCTATGTTAGCTCTCTTAGTGTCTGTTCAGACCTCCACATTTTATGGAGAGAAGATTCCAGCTACAAGCTACTCTGCATTGATTTAAAAAATCTGTGCAGATGGGCGGATTGAAAAAAACCAGAGTGGAGGCAGTCACTCCCCGAAACAGTTTGGTCTGCACATCAAAAAACTTGTTTTTGTTTTCCAAAATGAGGATAAGTGCCCCCATTTTGGCTCTTGAACTCCGCCCTTCGTTTTTTTAATCAATGCAGAGTAGCTTGTAGTTGGAATTTTCTCACCCTGAAATGTGGAGGTCTGAACAGCACCAAAAGAGGTAACATATAGGGCGACATATATGATTCTCGCCGCGACGGCGCGCACCTTTCCGCCAGTTTACCGGCAAAATCTGCGCCTGATTTATGTCGGCGCCGGGGCGCGCTCATACCTACCATGTCAAGTCAGCCGCGCCTCATCAGTGTGTGGGGTGCAGTGCGGGACTTAGGCGCAGTGCGGGACTACGCCGAACATGTATTCCGATTCGAGACAGGCTGGAAAACAGCGAGAAATCAGTAAAGATGTTCGTGCGGAGTTAGCCAAGGATCAATAATATGAGTGTAACGAAAATAAAGAAATAAACATGATTTTATTGATGTAATATTTTTTTTTCGTTACCCCCATATTATTGTTCATTTTATATACACATCGGGACAAGTTCTGGAGTCTTATCATTTGATTTCGGCCATGCTCTTTTCTGCATTTTTACTGTATTTTGAACGGTCCCGCCTTTGAATATGATTGGTCAATTTGTCTCCATAGGTTAGAATGGGTCCCTGTTGCTCCGATTCTGATTGGTCAATACTCCTCCATAGGTTAGAATGGGCCACTGTCGCTCCTATTCTGATTGGCTGGTTTATGCCGACCAATGAGAAGAGCTTAAACAATTTGAATTACTGTATTTCCCGGCAATTCTCTATATTGCAATTCCTGATGTAGCGCCGGTCTCGGCGACAAACGCGTTGTTAGGGATTTGATTGATTTATGTTTATAGAAGGTTTCAGCTCTTTTTCAGAGAATATTTTACACTTAATAAAAATGATTTTTTTAATCATACTCCATGCCGCACGGCGCTGAGAGCCGAGATTGCATTGCGCCGATCTCTCCATAGACTACAATGGGACAAGTAGCTCGCGCTCTGATTGGCTGGGATAGCCAAGCCCCCGCTAGTTCAACCAATCAGCTCTTTTCTGCATTTTTACTGTATTTTGAACTGTCCCGCCTTTGAATTTGATTGGTCCATACTTCTCCATAGGTTTTAATGGGTCACTGTCGCTCCTATTCTGATTGGCTGGTTTCTGCCGACCAATGAGAAGAGCTTAAACAATTTAAATTACTGTATTTCCCGGCAATTCTCTATATCCCAATTCCTTATGTAGCGCCGGTCTCGGCGACAAATGCGTTGTTCGGGATTTAATTGATTTATGTTTATAGAAGGTTTCAGCTCTTTTTCAGAGAATATTTTACACTTAATAAAAATGAATTTTTTTTTCATACTCCATGCCGCACGGCGCTGAGCGCCGAGATTTCATTGCCCCGATCTCTCCATAGACTACAATGGGACAAGTAGCTCGCGCTCTGATTGGCTGGGATAGCCAAGCCCCCGCTACTTCAACCAATCAGCTTTTTTCTGCCTTTTTACTGTATTTTGAACTGTCCCGCCTTTGATTTTGATTGGTCAATAGTTCTCCATAGGTTTTAATGGGTCACTGTCGCTCCTATTCGATTGGCTGGTTTATGCCGACCAATGAGAATAGCTTACAGAATTTGAATAACTGTATTTCCCGGCAATTTCCAAGATCCTAATTCCTGATATTGCGTCGTTCTAGATTTTTGGAAAGTGATTTTTTTAATTTTTTTTTTATTTTTGAGTTTTGAGCTCTTTTTCTGATAATGTTTTACGCCTTTATAAAGGCGATATTTTCCGAATCATACTCCATGTCGCAAGGAGCTGAGAGCCGAGATTTCTTTTGCGATCTTCTATATGTTTCCTCTCATGTTACGTTCTCGCTTCACTTAGCCTCCGCCGGATCATTTAGACCAGAATTAACCAGGTCTGACTGTCGGAGCTGCCGAGCGCTGCATTGCGCCGCACTTTTCCGATCATACATGCCTCAGCGTTTTCGAGCGCGTCCCGCCCCGGAACGCCTACACCGCGCCCACACCACGCCTATTGCACGTCCCTTCATGCGAGGCGCAGCCGAAAGTGGCAAACGCTGCGCCTAACACCGCATCCCTGTGTCCGACAGCGGATTCGGGACGGTGAGGCGCAGTATACGCCAGAAAACAGGCGTAAAGCCCGTTCATACATGTCGCCCATAGAGTAGGTTCATTGTTGACGGCAGGTGGGCTTATTACAGTTTTGATCAAAAATGTACACTAAGAACCTCACATTTTCATGTATCTAAAGTAGTATAATGCTTTTCCAATAATTCCTATGTAGTGTGCTGCTGATATTGGATTGTGTTTGTATTTTACTGCCACACTAGTGTGCACCTATACTCATTTTTCCCTCCCCAAAAAACGTTTTGGATGTGCAGACGAAACATTGTTTTTCTAGTTATGGTGACTAAACATGATCAACAAATCATTACAAAAAGAACTTAGCATAGCGTAGAGACATAATTAAAGGCTCCTCTAACCTTCCCTTTACTTCCTCACTCCATCTGGCACAGTCGTACAGGCAACTTCCGAAATGATAAGGAAAGGCGATCTGTTCCTTATTTGTTCTTAAGGGTATGTTCACACGATGTACTGCAGCGCGTACAGTACGCACCACAGTATATCGTATGTTTTGGAAGCTCGCGCTAATACGCGCATATTCCCATGGCACGGGGGGGCCATAGACATGCATTACTCGCAGTGCGCATTCGCCGCAGTAACTGACATGTCACTTATCTCCCCGCGCGTACAATACGATCGTATTATACGAGCAGGGAGAGGAGGCGTAATCCATAGTTCTCTATGAGAAATTATCCCGTGTGAACATACCCTAACACTTCAGGAGCGAAGCTAGTAAAACAGATTACCATAACACATTTCACATGACAGTAAACCAACTACAGCTCAAGAGTTAACAATATCTGCCGGTCATGGTACCTGTGAGTTCGAGGTCACCTAAATGTGTCGTGTGGAACCCCAAAACCCAACCCACCAATTTCGCTCTCCCGGATCATTTTTTTAATTTTTTATTTTTTTTTTAAACCATGTTGTAAGTTGGAAACAATGGGGCACATTTATCAAAGCATTTGCGGCAGAATTCTGCCACAATTTGAGCCAAAATATAAAAAAAAAACATTTATTATGTGTTTTAGACAGTTTCCAGACACTTATGCACCTCGCCCGACAAAAGGAGTGTGGCCTTGATAAAGGGGTGCGACTTAATGGAAAGGGGGGCGTGGATTCACATGCCCCAAAAATGCAGCAAAATTTGGAGGCATGTTATAAAGTAGGCCAACTCAAAGGTGGAATAAGGTTAGACTAGACCGTTTTAACCTGCGCCAGATTTATCAACACTATGATAAATGTGCCGAATTGTAGGACTGTCTAGTCTAACTTAGAACTGTCTAAGACTTAGACACAGTTGATAAATCTCCCCCAATGTCTGATCGACTTTTAAATATGAACAGGAAAAAGGCTATGAAACTCTCCACCCAATCCATCTTTACCAGGTACGAAAGATTTTCCAAAAATAGTTGGAAGAATGGTTGAGACGCATGATTCCAAGGTTTGTAAGATTTCTTGACTCCCACTGCTGACACCATGTACAAAAGTGTGCAGCCCCCTGGGGTACTAGAGCAAATATCAGGATCAATGTAGCCATATATTCCCCAGTTTGCCACAGTTTGTCAAGCACATGGTGATAAAAGGTTTAACCTGGTTCCAGATTGTCTGAGTCACCGGGCATGGGCACAAATAGTGACAAATATCTGCCTTCTGTTCAGGGCTGCAGAAGCAATTAGAGTTTGTCAATATTCCCATTGTGTGCCCCATTTGAGGTGAGATATGGGCCCTATGATACAGTTCTAGATTCATTTCTGTATAGTGACTGGAAGGCAGGTTTTTAATGCTCATGTTTAAGGATCTTAGAAGTGGGCTAATGTCTAGGTTCATGATATCCAGTGTCAATCTGTCCATAGTGGTCTTCAAAGAGGAGTAGCCTTAGGGTACGTTCACACAGTGTATTGTGGCACGTATAGTACGCCGGGTGTTTTGGAGCGCGTCTTTACAAAGCACGGGGGGCCGGCCCCATATACATTCATTGCATTCACCGCTAACAATTGACATGTCACTTTTCTTCCCGGCGTACAGTACGATCGTATTGTACGCGTGGGGTGACGATGCGTAACCCATAGCTCTCTATGAGAGCTATGGATTACCGTTATTGCGGCGCGCATTACGCCACGTATAACGCGCAATACGCAGCGAAATGCGTGCCAAAATAAGCCGTGTGAACATACCCGAAGTTCAAATGAACACATTTGTATTACTGGGATGTATAGCCTTGCAATGCAGCGGGGTGAGCTAAAATCTTGTGTCACTGGTGTCATTAGGGGAAGAATATTTGTGACACAACTGTGAGCATGAACAGAAAGCGAAGGTTATGGCAGGGTATTTCACTTCAAGTTCTGAAAGCATAAATATTTTGTGTGTGCCGTTATAAATAACGTCATTTTTCATTCAGATTCCCCCTCTACAGTGGTTCTGTGTCCAGCACATAAAGTGTGTTTGGACAGGAAACAAAGCAAATGGAGTCCAAACAAGGCCATGTTTGCTCTGCAGACTCCAATGGCTCCTCTGTAGCATTGCTATGGTATATCTCAAGTTATGACTAAGGGTAGCATTACCCGAAACGTGTCAGCTTGCTCTGACTACTATGTTCCTTTTGTAAATTAGTTTGAAATAAAATATTGATTTTTATTGTTTTGGTGCTGACCGCAACTAAATTTTTTGGATATATGCCCGCAACCTCCGGGATTGGCCTTGCACCCTCGCTCTGATGGTTCGTGCGAGCTGACCAAACACAACTTTCTTTCCTTTATGTCAAGATACCTTATTCAAGGTATCCTTGTGGATATCTACAATGTGAGGTCAAAACGTGATGTGAATTGGGCCTAAGCAGGTCAGTACTCCGTCTAGTAGCCAGCAATAAAACATTAGGCACAGTATACTGTTTTGGTTTTCTTTGCTTTTGCAGCTACAAAGCGTCTTTCCTTGGGGACATGTACTGCCCCTGAGAGTCACTTATCTATTTCTTTTGCAATTCTTATGGTATTGTGGCAATCCTGCTGGTACCTGGTTATAAATGAAAAAGTCATCAGGGCGTACTGGCTTGAAAATGTGGTGAAACACTGCTCTATAAATCACACAAGAGCACCGACAGGTCTCTTTTACTATACCACAGCTGATAGGTCATCTCTCCTACATCACACAGTGAAGCGAACAGATCCTCTATACCACAATAAATGGGAAAGCTGACAGACCCTCTGCACTTCACCACACAGAAGTGCTGACAGATCCTCTATACTACATCACACAGAAGTGCTGACAGACCCTCTGCACTACACCACACAGAAGTGCTGACAGATCCTCTATACTACATCACACAGAAGTGGAACAGATCCTCTATACTACATCACAAGAAGTGCTGACAGATCCTCTATACTACACCACACAGAAGTGCTGACAGATCCTCTATACTACATCACACAGAAGTGCTGACAGATCCTCTATACTACACCACACAGAAGTGCTGACAGATCCTCTATAATACATCACACAGAAGTGCTGACAGATCCTCTATACTACATCACACAGAAGTGCTGACAGATCCTCTATACTACACCACACAGAAGTGCTGACAGATCCTCTATTCTACATGCACAATAGAAAATATGCCCGTATCTTTAGCCAAAATTTATACTGAGATCTGCCACCAGTGTTCGTGATGCAGGTTCTCCTTCCCTGCTTTCATGTATAGCAAAGCAAAAGTGTTTGAACCGTGGTAAAAAAATTTTAATCAAACTTTAATAAATTTTCTTTAAAAAACGTCATCATTCTGACTTAACCCCATACAACATAGTCCGTCAGATACAGAAATGACAAGAAAAATGGCAAGATACTCAGTTTTTTTTTGCGGCCGCCCGTGCCGTTCACTGCAGTAAGTCCATGAATGGGCTCCCAAGTGGGTGAGCAGGAGACGCCGGCCTCAGAGCGAAGACTGACGCACAAGCAAGTGCGACGTTTTGGGGAGGCTGGGAGCCTATTCATGGACTTACTGCAGTGAACGGCCCGGGCGGCCGCAACAAAAAACTGAGTATCTTGCCATTTTTCTTGTCATTTATGTATCTGACGGACTATGTTGTATGGTTTTAAGTCATATTATGACTGTTTTTGAAAGATCCTCTATTCTACACCACACAGAAGTGCTGACAGATCCTCTATACTACATCACACAGAAGTGCTGACAGATCCTCTATACTACATCACACAGAAGTGCTGACAGATCCTCTATACTACACCACACAGAAGTGCTGACAGATCCTATACACTACACCACACTGAAGTTCTGACAGATCCTCTATGCTACACCACACTGAAGTGCTAACATATCCTCTACACTACACAGAAGTGCTGACACATTCTCTATACTACACCATACATAAGTTCTGAGAGATCCTCTATACTACACCACACAGAATTGCTGACGCATCCTCTATACTACACAGAAGTGCTGATATAACCTATACACTACACCATACAGAAGTACTGAGATCCTCTATACTACATCTAACAGAATTGCTGACATATTCTCTATACTACACCACACAAAAGTGCTGACAGATCCTCGATACTACACTACACAGTTCTGACAGATCCACTATACTACAACATACAGAACTACTGACAGATCCTCTACACTACACCAAACAGAAGTGTTACAGATCCTCTATACTATGCCACACGGGAAAGTTGACTCTATCTTACACCATACTGAAATGCTAACAGATCCTCTATAATACACCACACTGGAGAGCCGACAGACCCTCTTTCATTGTTGTGTCTTCTGTTTCTGATCTGTGCTTAAATTTAAATTTACATAAAATGCTCTTAGCTTCGATTATCTTGTACTGATTTTAAGTTGCATTATTTGTGATGTAAATTCAGAACTCCACAAATCTTTCACTGCTTTCAAGAGTTTTACTAAAGTGGTACAAGAACAGTTGATAAACTCTTTTTTTAGTGATGCTACCACTAGGGGGCAGCATGGTGCTTTATTACTCTGGTTTCTACTGTTACTCTTACAAACTGCTTATCTCACTGGATAGAACCTTGTCACTCTATATGTATATATATATGACATTCATGGAGCCATAACACATTTGTATGAAACTGGTCTTCCACAGTTGTTTATGTATATTTTGTACACCCAAATGACAAAAGGGGTTTCATTTGTGGAGAGGGCTGTGAAGAGCACAGCTGTTCAATCCTAGGATGGTTCTGTGCAGAAACGATTCGAACAATAAGAGAGAGCATATGGGGCCCTTTTGTTTGTTACATGATACTGGTATATAACTTTTCTTAAAGGAGTTATCTAGACTGGTTTCATCCTCCCGGGTGCTGTCCAAAAAGAGCTGTATTTTTGAAATAGGGCGGGAGCACGGGTTTCCCTGGAGTCCTTTCCCCCCCTCCCTTCATCTGGGTGACCTCATGCCCCGCGCTCGCCCCCGTGCTAACAGCATTGGAAGGGAGAACATCTCAGATACGGTTTTCTCTTTCCCCTGCTGCTCACCTTAAATGTATCCCCGTGTACCAACTATTTCTCCCCCCATACATCCATACAGCCCCGGGTTCCGCACAGGGAAATTGAGCGGGGGGGAGCGATTCAAATAATCTCTGATGTGTTGTATTTGATGGATTTCTCAGTGCTACATCTGTCGGGTTTTGCTTAATTTACTATTCACTGAGTTGACATTTCTGCCTGAATATTCTTCAGCAGTAAGCTGGTTAGGTAAACAGGAGAGTAAATGCTAATTAGGCAGACTAGAGTAAATGAGACAGGCAGGAAAATAGTTAACCAGTGAAAAAATAATTAGGCTGAGAAAAGATGGGGCAGCGGGGGAGATAAAGGGGGCTGCTAGTATCCCGCTCTAAATATGAGCTTGCCGCAGGCAAGCGGGAAGAGAGAAAAGGACAGGAATAGTTAAATTGTGTGCTCGCTCCCCGTGCCCTGTTGTGATAAGATCCCCGGAGATACACCCTTAGGGAGAACAAGCAGGTCGGGACTAAGAGACCTCACAGCCTCTGAAGCCACAAAAAACAAGTTATCTAGAAATCAGTGGGAAATTTTTGTTTTTGACATATATTGCAAACGTGCTTGTTTTTTGAAGATCTTTAATTTGAATGACAATCTTTGTAGTGAGACAACCCCTTTAAGACAAAAATACTAGTCAATATTGCCATAAATTAAAGGGGTTTTGCCATGAAGTAAAAATTGAGTAAAAAGTTTAGAAAATTTAATAATAAACCTTTTCACCATTATCATTTAAAAAATTCCTCCATTTTTGTTTTAGTGCCCCTTTTAGTGATCCACAGTTTACAGTCATCTCCAGGGGAAAAACCAGTGATGACAGCTCCTAGTCCTGCGCAATGCTCAGACACACCTTCTCGGCATACTGTCAGTCTCTTCCTGCTTAGTAATACAGACACTCACTGTGAGCGAGTGTTCCCCCCCGGGCCCAAATTTTCTCTGGGTTGGTAGGTGATCAAATACATTTTATGCTTTAATTTTTTTAAAATGTACATGATTTTTGGATTTTTTTTTTTATTTTGTCCTCAAGGGTGAAGTGCACCTAAAATAAAATTTAAGACCTCAATTTCGATGTAGGGGAAAGCTTGCAAAACCCACCAGTGATCAAGTACTTATTTTCCAATACACAAATTTTAAATATATAATATATATATAATATATATTATTTAAAATTTTATAATATTATATTAATATTATATAGTGAGTACCCCTTATGTCTTTCCCAACTTACGTCTGCCCCCCATTTACGAACGGGGACCAAAGACGAAAGCGGGACAGCTGCAGATCGGGCGCTGCAGTGGCCGGCGTGCAGTAATCTTTCAGCTGTACGCGATTCCTGGGAGCCATGCAGTGCTTTCCCCGGCCCGTCGGCATCCGGGCACTGCCATGCCCCAGGCACGGCGGGGATTGCTGGCTCTATGGCTCCCCCCGGAGCGCAAAAACTGAACCCTCTATGCGAGCGCTCCCTGCTCCCAAATAGAACTTGGAAGGGCCGCAAGCGACATGCGACCTTCCGGAGTCCCCGGCACAGGCGGGCGCGGATATATCACGCTGCCCCGGCGGCCTTTTGAATACCGGCCTGTGCAGGAAGACAGAGCCCGGGGGTGACAGCGGGGGACTGTGGTATCTGTGTTTTTTTGTTTTTTTTTAAGCTCTGCTATGCTATCTTTTGGGGGAAAAACCCGCCTTACTGCCTATGGGGGGCATACCCGCCCCATAGCTGCCTATGGGGGGGCATACCTGCATACCTACCCTGAGTTACATTTACCTCCTATGGGGGCATACCTTCTTTACCTGCTTGGGGGACAAATAAACCATCTAGGGGGACATATACCTATCACCTGCTATGGGGGACAAATACCTATCTATGGGGGACATATACCTACCTATGAGGGACATACCTGCCTATTACCTACTATGGGGGACATATACCTGCCTATGGGGGGACTTACCTGCCTATAGGGGACATTACCCGCCTATACCTGCTATGGGACCTATACTGCCCTTACCTGTATGAGGGGACCCCTACACTCACCGGGCCACTTTATTAGGGACACCTGTCCAAATGTCTTTAAAACTTTTTTTCTAAAAACCATTTTAATGGGGGCAATTAGGCATTTTTGGAGTAAAATGGGCAAGACAATCTTTCAGTTTAAACGAGCATCTATGGGGAAGAAAGGTGATTTTATGCCTTGAAGTGGCATGGTTGTTGGTGCCGAAGGGCTGGTTGAGTATTTCAAAACTGTGTCTCCTGGGATTTTCCGCCAACCCTTTAGGATTTACAGAGAAAAGGTCCCAAAAAAAAAAAACATCCAGAGAGGGCGTCCTGTGGGGGGAAATGCTTGTTGATTCCAGGGTAAAGGGGGAATGGGAGATGGTTTTAGTGATGAAAAGGAACAGTGAAAATACCCCCGTACAACCAAGGTGGCAGAAGGTCTCTGAACGCCAGTTGGCGAACTTTGAGGAAAATGGGTACCCGAAGACCAACCGGGGCCACTCCTTTGCTAAAACAGGAAACTGAGGCTCCTTTGCCCAAGCTCATCGAAATTGGGGCGTGAAAATGGGAAAACGTTGCCTGGTTGATGGCCCATTTTTGCTGCGCATTCGGTTTGGTAGGGTAGAATTTGGCTCAACAACGAAAGCATGGATCCCTCCTGCCCTTTTATCCGGTTCATGGTGGTGGTGGGGTCATGGGTGGGGGAAAATTTTTTTTGGTCTTTGGGCCCCTTTGGGACCAATTGAGATCGTTGCACACCTTGTTGAATTATGACAAAAAAATTGAGGCAGTTCTGAAGGCAAAAGGGGGTCCAAACCCCTTACTAGCATGGTGTACCTAAAAAGTGGGCCCGGTGAGTGAGACCTGTATGCTGCTATGGGGGGAAAATACCTGCCCTTTAATTACACCCATACATGTACTAAATATATTGGTTCCCACTTTCATACAAATTTTAAATAAAAAACGAACCCAAGTCCCTAACCCCCTATGTAACCCAGGGGTGGTTGTGTGTGTGTATGTATAAATTAATTATATATATATAATTAATATATTATATAATATTTTTTTTTTTTTTTTTTTTATTTTTTTTTTTTTAAGGTACCGAGATAATTGGGGAAACCCCCATATGTTGTGAAAATTACAAAAAAATGTGAGCAGTAGGTAAATTTACATTCATTTACAAGCTTAAAGAAGAGGACGGAATCCTCCCCGGGTTGTGTGTAGATCACCCCGATAGAGGTTTTACCGATTTTGTTCTGGAAAAGTCATTGTCTGAGTGAATGGCCTTTTTGCACGATGGCGGAGTTTTCTCTTTTTTGGTGAAGCTAGATCTGACGGCTCAGTGATATCGCTTGCTCGCAGCCTTTTTTTGGGCTTTGGGGTTTTAAATTAGCAGCTGGGAATGTCTTGAATAAGGTATGTCTGTGTTTCCTGAAAGTAATTAAAGGGGTTCTCAAAACGCTCTTTCACAGAGTTTTTAGCAGTTTTGCACTTACTCGATCTCCACAGGCTGTGGGTGGTTCTACAGTGATTAGTATATTCAATTTCTAGGGAGCTGTTATTCTAAAGTACAGGAGATCGTTATCTCTAACAAGATTACAGATAAAGCCATGTATTTCAGTCCTCACAGCAGGTACACCTTTTGTTTAGTGAAGCTAATCTTGTTAGATATAATTAGTTTGCTTAGATCTGTCCCATCAGTAGGATGACCTCACTCCCTGCTCTCAGCTAATCAGATAACAGACATCAGTCTAGTATAAATGTAACCATAGAAACCTGTGTGTATTTCAGAACATAAAAAAAAAAATGCTCTTATCTCATAACTCAAGTAAACTCTATAGGCCAATGTATTTAGAAAAAGTCTTCATTTATCTGTCCCTTTATGTTGAAAGCTTATCGTTGTAGTGAGAAAACACCTTTAAGGAAACATCAGACATCCAGAGAATGGAATTCCTCTTCCTTGGCTGTAGAAGTCTGGTCACAGAACAAATGATAAATGATTTCTTGCTGGTAATAAATTTTTTAGAACACTTGTAGAAGGAATGAGCAAGTTTTAATAGGATTCTGTCATTCAGCAGTGTCAGGTAACATTTGCATGAAAAGGTCAGGATTTCTGTGACTTCTTGCTGGGGCCGATTGATAAAACGGTGTTTTTTTAAAATGTAAAGAGTCTGAGAAAGCCAATGTCTCGTACAGAAGCCCTGATATGGAAGAGAGGACCAGATTCACGTTCCAAGAAGGAACTGAAGACAGACATTTCATAGTCGGGAAAAAAAAATCTCTTGGAACAGGGATGATCTGATAATTTTCAGTACAGAAAAGCACCGAGCTCTGCTACATGGACCTCAAGGGTGCTGGTTTTCAGGCCTTTCTTTAGACAGTACTAAAGGAAGTCAAGAATTAAAGGGGTTTTGCCAGGACGTGCCTTATCTGCTAAGAAGCAAATGTAAACAAGCCACGCTGAGCTAAGAGAGTGAGAGACACAGCCAGAGCACAGAGCCCCCCCCCCGTGATAAAGGAATTTCCGTAGTGAAAATGTTCACTCACAATAATTCAAACTATAAACTAGTGGATTCTGTATTACAAAAGACAACATATTTCTACCCGGTGCCTTGAAAGCTTCTTCAGCTCCCTTCCATCACATAAGAAGTGTTCTCTGCGGATGCCTTGCGAGCAGCTCTTGTCAGGTCATATCTAATAGAAGCTTTTTAAGCAACTAAGGGCAGGTAAGGCAGCCTGTAGCTCGCAGACTGCAATTTTTGTAATCACATATTTAGAAAAGTGATTAAATACCCACGTCAACATTACATCGTGGCAAAACCCCTTTAAGGCAAGTCAGAATTATCCAATTTGACAAGCCTTTTCCTGTCAGGGTTCTTCCCTCTGCATCCATGAAATCAGTTGTAGTAGTTCTACTGGTGGATAAGTTGGTGGACCTTGATTCAGGAAGTTCCTTGTAATGGGAAGATGCCAATATTTCTCCTAGGCCATTTGCAGAGGTAGAGGGTACCAGGCCCTTCTGGGCCAACAGGGGATAATAAATATTACCGTCTTAAAGGTACACAGAAGTTTCTTCCCCCAGTACTTGAAAGGATCCATTTCCAGGGGCAGATCTCTGAGATGGTGATATTTAATCAAGACAAAATAAAATCATCTATTCCCCATCTAGTAGAATCTTCTGGCTTCCATAGTCTAGTGTCCTACTTCCACTTTAGAGGAATTGCAGAGAGTGAAGAGACATGGATTTCTTTCCACTGGCAAAGTCTGGCCGTCAGCCACTTGAGTAGTCTGCTCTTTGTGCCACCCTGTTTGTGTACATAAGTTGTTGCTAACCTGTTTGATAGAATTTGGGCACCCATTTATCACAGGAAAGAAGGGTGTAAAGACATTTCATGACTTATCCAAACTCCAGAAAGTTGTTTTAGGTTTATAATGCGTTTCATGTCTAACCGGACATGTCCACCTCAAGAACTTGGATATTTTGTGTAATGCTGCCCCTGCTTACATCCTTTAATTATAGGGCTGGTCCAAATTTTTCATATGTAGGTTTTCTAGGCATTCCAGCAGTGTAGAAACCTATTTACATGGAGAGAATCAGGTTTTTAGGACATACAGATTCAGTCCGACATTACAGCAGGAATTCATGAATCCACCTGTTACTAGGCATTGCCCACTTGACTGCCACATTGAAAACAACCATTTGACAATTCATGAATCGTAAATTAAATCCTCTATTGTGGATGATGGATTTCAGATTTTGAAAACTAGTATATCAAGAAAGTATACTATGAATGCCTGAAAATAAGGTTTTAAAGGAGCTTGTTTCACACGCTTATTCAAGCCGTAAATTCGGGACAGATTTCCCCGCAACTATACAGGCTTGAATAGGGCTGGCGGCGGCGCTGCCCGCCAGCCAGCATTCAGACTCTATATCACGGCGCGATTCCCTGCGACTAATAACACATTCTCTATGTAAACTGGGGATACCTAATGGGCATGGACGGATTCCAGACGGTACGACGTGCAGTACGTCGCGCATAACGGCTGCAATCCGTCCTGAAATAAGCCATGTGAACGGCCCTTTAATCTCTCTAGATTTACCACCCCGCCTAGGGATGAGAGGGTCTACATTACAAAATCTTCTCAGAGACATGGGCCGCTAATTACCTTATTATAAAGAAAATCATCCAGATACAGAATGATTAAGATTTCCACTTTATGGAAGGCTATCATGTGTGCCATGACTGTAGTGCCAATATCTGTAAGTGCTGTTTGCGGTCAATGAAAGAGAACACTTATGTTTACATTCAGAGGCAGCTTACCCTGAACATAGACCTTTCCAGCCAAGAATTGGTTACTATTGTTTCCAAAGAAATGAGACATTATTTATTCAAAAAAACAACAATGCCATTCTTTCAGCTCAAAGGCTGGATTAAAGACTGAAACCAGTAGGAGGCAACACAAATCCCTGTGGTACTTGGGAAAAACAAAACAGGTGCAGGTAATTGATGAGAAGCTCACCACCCCCCTCATGTAGGGGGACAATTAGATGATAAAATACTGCACATTGAATTGATACCTGTTCACACCTGTATGCAGAAAAGCCACATGGGGAGACTGAACAAATACCGATAAGACAGCCATTCACACACCTTATATATAGGAGGGGGGTGGTTGCTGGTATTATAATTGCATATAGATAAGGCGATACAAAGGGTGCCATTTATTCAGCTACGTATAGTACACCATGCTGGCTTACAGCCTATGACGCCTCTACTATGCTTTTCTGCATACTGGTGTGAACAGGTATCAATTCAATGTGCAGTTTTTTATCATCTAATTGTCCCCCTAGTGGAGGGGTGGGTGAGCGTCTGCTCATCAGTTACCTGCACTGGTTTTATCTTTCCAAAGTAGCACAGGGGCGTGTGTTGCCTCCTACTGGGTTGTCTAGATTCCAGCCATTGAGCTGTAAGTATGGCCTTGTTGTACTATTGTTTCCAGCCAAGGCCATGTTCTGTAACTGGTTACTTGTAGATATGTGAAAATTTCTCTGGAATATTCCAAAACTGTTCACTGTGTAGACATTTCACTTTTATCCCTTTCCCTCCTTGATTTTATGTAGGGTGGAAGGGTTCCTTGAGGGGAATAAATTTAGCCATTGTTAGGTAACTAAAGAGTTCACAAAGAAAAAATAAAAACATCGTAATAAAAAAAAAAATTCTAGGCAAGTAGTGTCTGCCATGTAGCAGAGTAAAAGCTGTTCGGAATCACAAATTTTGGCTAGGGTTGTGATAAAGTCCATTAGCCTGGAGTCTACACTCAAGTAGAAAAGTATGCCAATCAGATAGGCATGCAAATAAAGACTGGTAGGATTTGACCGTGCTGTAAAGATATGTGTTGTACATGCAATTGAAACATTGGCCTTTTTAACTACATTCATGTAAAATGAACAACTACAGGGCAGGCAGAAGTTTTTCTATACCCTGGGCAATAAAGTTCATGGGCCCCCTACTAACCACAATACAGATTTTTCACTTGTTTAACCCACAGGCTTAATATCAGGGGATTTGTTGCCCAGTATGAGAAAATGGAGCTCTAACCTTCTATAGATATACAGGGTCTCCTCAAGCAATATCTAAATTGGTTACTCCCTCCTTAAAGGGTTGTCTCACTACAAGGATTGCTTTTTAGGTTAAAGTTCTTGCAAAAACAAGTCACTTCGCAATATGTGTCTATTAACAGTGTCCTACCTATTCCTAGATATCCCCTCTTGTATGGGCTGCATCACCTCCTCAGGTCACTATATCTACAGACCTGTTTGATCTCTCCTGATAGGCTGCCAGCACTGGTTGCTATAGTTACAGACCTGTTGTGCTCAGCAACTTGAATAGCCAGTAGAGGCCAGTACACGCCCCTGAATTCAAAAATGAAAGTGAGAAAACAGGACTAAGGTAAGATGAATCCATGTAGTGAGACAACCCCTTTAAAGAAGAGATACATTTGGAAAAAAAAACAGTCATCACAGGAGACAGGCTTTTGCATAAGGATATGTCTGCACAGCACAGGCTTTTGGTCGGATTCAGTATTTAGAATCTGCTGAAAATCCGACTGCAACCTGTGCCCCATAGACAGCAATAGAAAAGGTGCTGTAAACTACAAAGCATGGATTTTTTTCCAATCCGTTTTGAAATCCGCCAGATTCTGGCGGATTTTAAAACATGTCAGATTACCGTAAATTCAATGTACGGCAAATCTGAAAATTAACCACACCAAAAACCGAGGTCCAGCGATGTTAAAATGCTGTAAAATTTTGGACAACATTTTAACATATGCTGTGTAGACATAGCCAAGAAATTGGCCTAAACAGAACACACTGGGGCACAATTATCAATAGTGTATAACTGTAAGACAGTGTTAAGTTAGACTGGACAGTCTTACAATGCGCCACATTTATCATAGTTTTGATAAATCTGGGGCAGGTTAGAACAGTATAGTCTAACTTTGTACCACCACTAAGTTAGCTTATTTTTACGCCACTAACCGCAACAAAATTCTGGTGCATGTTAAGCCATGCCCCTTTTCCATGAAGCCACACCCTTTTCACTGAGGCCACGCCCCTTTGTTGGACCCTGCCACAAAAGTGTCTGAAAGCTGTCTAAAACACATAGTAAATGTGGTGTAAAGCAGGTAAGAGGTTATTTTTGGTGCAAATTGTGCCAGAATTGTGGTGCAACTGCCTTGATAAAGGTGCCCCATTATACCGATGTTACATTTTATTGTTAATGCGCTGACAGGCATAGACACAGCAAAGACAGTTAGGTTCTTATTTCACAACTTTTTTTTTTTAATCAAGATTTACACATGAAAGATTGAGAAAAATGTAACATTATAACAGTTTCAAAAATAATTTTATGACGTAATTGGGTTCATGAGATTTGCACTTTCAGCAGAACGGAATTGTTTTCCCACCTAAAGCTGTAATCAATTGTCAAAGTTTATTACCATGAACTATGGCAAATAGTCTATATTCTGCACCAATTCCTTTACCAAAAGATGATCTTAGGGACCGCAGCCATATTTTTTTACAGCATCACAAAGAAGGAGTTTGCATACATATCTAAACCAACAGTAACTGTAGACCCCGAGGTCTCCTCCAAAGACAGCAAGCTCTGCAGACATTATATTGTAGCACAGCTTTAGTTATAAGAAACTGACCTGGGTGGCACTTAGACCTTATTCACATTACCATATTAATATACTATTGAAGTATGCACTTAAAAACGGGTTTCTGAAGTCACAATATTGATGGCTCATCATTATTATGGTCCTGAGAAAACAAATATGGACCAAAATAAAAAGTGTGCTGCTCTACTCTAGGGGGGAATCAAAAAGGCAACTAGGCTTCATACCTGAAAGACTGCATGCTGGCATACTTCAAATATGGGTGTGTGAAAGTGCATATCCTAGTACATGACCGATATGGTATGTTGACACGTCAGACTTTTCAGGCTGAAAAACCCAACACAGAATCTGTGTCAGAAATCAGAGGCCAAGGCCTGGATCAGTAGGGACAATACAGTTTTGTATGCCCAAGAGTGCAGTGTGAATTTCCTATTGAAATTATTAGGAAGAGGAACTGAACCAGATTTTGCCGTGGAATATGCAGCAAAATCCAATGTGTGAACATACCCATATAGACATGAAATACATTTGTGTGACTGACGCCAACCAGTGATCAACCTTGAGGCTACTTTTTGTACCTTTTCTTTTTTTCACAATGCATTATAACAAATATAAGCACGTAGACATTAAGTAAATAATCACACATCATTTATTTATAGAAATGCCAAATATCAGACATTTTATAACCTTGTCTTTTCTTCCAGGCCAATACCATAACTAACCTTCAGTAAACTGGATCACTTCTTAGCATGTTCTGGCTATTTAAGTAGGAATAAAAGTCAGAAATTCCCCTTTAAACCCTGATGGATATATTATAAAGTAAACACCACAAACAACATAATTACACTATTACCTGCTGAAATAAGCATTTTACTGTAAAATTTATTTTTTTTCCGCGCAAAATAAGCCTTAACCTGTAATTGGAAGTGAAAGGAGGTAAAATATATACATACAAATTACATAAAAATATACCTGGAATTAAGAAAAAAAAAAAAAAGCAAAAAGGCTGTTAAATATGAAAATATGTTTCATTGTGAAATCTCTGTTCTTCTAAGAACTTTAAAATGTTGTGTTATTACCAGTAGATCCTACAACAATCATGGCTTTCAAATCTAGGACTCGTAGTCCTAACATGATCTGCCAGCCACTGGCTCAGACTTTTCAATCAATTGTTTAGAGAGCCACAGATTGGCCAAGCCTGAAAGTGAATGTGATCCTTCTTAATGACAGTTTTTCTACGTAACCATTACCGGTAAACTCTGCTTACAAGTAACATCCATCACACATTTAACATATAGCTGTATGTTGTATCTCATCTGTTTAATAGCGTGTGAAAACTAGGTAAAAAAGGCGTCATCTGTGGCCTCTTGTAAAATTTAGAAAATTTTGGTATAAAAGAAAAAAAAAAAACTCCTCTAAAATGTGTATACAGATAAGAAACATGATTTACACTGCTTTATGGCAGTACAAATCTTTTAAAGTCTTTAACTCTTCAATTAATGTTTTGTTTTGATTTTCAAGAACAGCGACTCTGTTTTCCAAGCATTTGACGTATTCTTTCTTCTTTCTCCGGCATTCTCTGGCAGCCTCCCTAAAAAGCAAGAGACAGGATTGTTTACTTTAAAGAGAAAAATCAAAAGGAAAAAAAACCCCAAAACAACCACACAGGAAATCAAAGCAAAACGGACACCCCAAGAGTAGCTTATTTCTGTCATATTCCGCAGGACACCAGTCTCAAACTATTGCCCTCTAACAGCAAAACACTACTACTAGAAGTGCATGACACATTTAAAGGGGTTTTGCCACAAAGTGAGTTGCTTTCCTCTTATCTGGCTCAGGAGAAAATATAAACAAATCATGAAGCTGCAGAGGGGAGAAGGAGGGGGCTGAGCAGTGAGGAGCACAGAGAGAGAAATAAGGGAGCGTCTGCAATGTTCACTCAATTAATAACATTACAACCAGTGGATTGTCTATACAGCCTAAAGCCTCATACACTGGACTTTCTCCACAGTCCCTTGGAAGCTCATTCATGTTCCCTGTCATCAGATAAGAAGTGCAGACATCGCAAGCGCGGCCTGTCAGCTCTCCTGGTCGTGTCTAATGCAAACTTTTAAGTAACTAAGGGCTTGTAAAGAAAGCTGTAGCTCTCAGAGGCTTCACATTTTGTAAATCACATATATTTAGAAAAGTGATTAAATAATCATTTTGGAGGATCCTATGTCAACATTACATCGTAGCAAAACCCCTTTAATGTGGGGTCACAAAAATAGAACTTTTCACAATATTAGAAAGTAAAACATAGCCGAATTTGTCCTGGAAAAAAAAATGTTCATTACAGGGCCATTCCCAACATAGACTGACTGCATATCGACAGAATATGCCATCTAACCCTGACTGGGACTGCACCTATCTCAGGAATGGGCCCCTGAAAGTGTCGACTCAGAATGTAGAGTTGTGTGCAAGTGCGACTGGCTCTCCATTCGGAGTACAGCCGAGCGCCTTTAAAAGGGATTGTCTAGCCAGAATGCTTCATAGACCAGCTTTCAAACAGGCATCCTGTCTCTTTCTGGTCAGGCTGTGGCTAATTAACATATGTGTTTCGGTATTCAAAAGGTCTGTTAATTACTCTGACAGATAAAAATATAAAAATTTCCTGCTCGCAAGTCCAGAGAAGCTTTAGAGCTAGAGTGAACAGTAGTAATTAGTCTCCTTTGTTTGTTACATCAGATACCACTTAAAGGGAATGTGTCGTCTCATTTTTATGTTAAACACATTTTTTAGGAATTTTTGGTTGTTTTTTTTTTACATTTTTCAGACCACTTTCAATATAAACTGCAGGACTTAAGAATTATTAAAAAAAATATTGAAAGTGATATGGAAAATTAAAAAAAAAATAACCAAAAATTCTTTAAAAATGTGTTGAACATAAAAATGTGCGTTAAACAATAAGTCATTTTTTAAGACACATTCCCTTTAAGCTATCAGATAAGAAAAACAGCAGGCGAGAGCAGGGCAGAGCAGCTCGGTAACGTAGAGAAACCTGCGTGCATTCAGAGCTGATAAAATCACTTATCTCCTCAACAAAGAAAAATACATAAAACAATGTACTTGGTAAATGTCTTCATTTACGGTTTCCTAAATGTCGAAAGCTATTCTTGGTATAGAGACGGCCCCTTTAAAAAGAACTTCATAAACCAAACATGGATATAGTTCTTGATTACTGGACATCACATCTAATGTAACAACCTTCATATTATTGCTGTATAAAAAAAAAAAAAAAAAAAAAAAAAAAAACCAGACCACTGGCACAGGTTTAGAAGCATCCATAATTGTAACATAATGGGAGTGGTTTAATTAAGAATCGACTAATACCTGGTCCCATGGAAGATGGCTATGAGCACAGTTCCCTTTGTTACTCATTTAACATTAACAAGTCTTTTCTTACCTGTTTTTCATTAATCTAATTTCACGCTTCAGTTGTGGGTCGTCTGTCTTCGTTGGGGGACAAGAAAGCGTAACGGGTGAGGTCATAACCACGGTCTGTGGCAGTGAGGTGGTGGTTGAAGTGGTACGGATCTGGTAAGTCTGCATATCTCCTGAAGCAGCTGAAATACACAGGTAATTACAATATGAGCGTAATGAAATCACAGTTTAGCTGGATATCTAATAAAATCTTCAAGAACTTACTCTGTACAACCACTTGGTTGCTGGGTACAAGAATCTGCTGGCCATCTGATGTTTGCGCATACTGCAGTATAGTTGTGCTTGGCTGGTTGCTACTAGCATTAGCCATTGCCAATGTCTGTAACCCTTGTACCCCATCTGGCCCTGCAGCAAGCTGGAAGGTTCCATTAGGTCCAATGGTTACTAAAGGAGGGGGAAAAAAAAAAATAGGTCACGATATATCCATAAATCACACAATTCTCACTTCAGTCCAGAAGAGTAATAGGACCCATATATCAATAGCATTACAGCATTTAAAGAGGTTGTCAACTTAATGTCTGTTACTTCTATATATATAATAGGAAACCATGCACATTTCTGATATACAGGCATTAAAAATGATTCCCCTTTTCCTGTTATACCCATGCAGTTAACCCCTATCTTGAAAAAAATAAAATAAAATGGTACAGTCCACATTTCTGTCCATGGTAATGGCTGCCATGAAGTACCTGTGGACGACACAGGTCATGTGCCCCCTGGCATCTAGGTAACATTAATTTATTGAGGAGCAGAGGGCTTTTTTTTCCCTACAGATAACCTATGACATCCGCTAGAGAGACAGCCATCATACAAGTACAGCTGAAACCAGAAGTTTACTTACAGTATATAAAAAGACACATATGCATGTTTTTCTCACTACCGGACATGAAATCAGAAGAAACCTTAGCCATTTTAGGTCAATTAGGAACCAAAATTATTTTTATCTGCCAAATGCCAAAATAATATGAGAGAGAATTTAAGGCATTTTATTACTTTCTGCAAAGTCAAAAGTTTACATACATTAGGATTACTATGCCTTTAAACAACTTGGGACAGCCCATATGATGTCATGTCTTTGGAAGCTTCTGTTTATTGGCAACAGCTGAGTTCACTACCTGTTGATGTATTTTAAATGCACACCAGAAAACACACTGCTTCTGTGTGTAACATCATGGGAAAGTCTAAAGAAATCAGCCAAGATATCAGGAATTGTGGACTTGCACAAGTCTGGTTCATCCTTGGGTACAAACAATTATATGCAAGTACAAACAAGATGGGAATGTCCAGCCATCATATTGCTCAGGGAAGAGATGGGTTCTGTGTCTCAGAGATGAACGTACTTTGGTCTGACATGTGCTTATCAACCCAAGAACAAAAGCAAAAGACCTTGTGAAGATGCTGGCGGAAGCTGGAAAGATTGTGTCATTACCCACAGTTAAACGAGTACTGTATAGATTGCGTTATTACCCACAGTGAAAAGAGTACTGTATCACATGGGCTGAAAGGCCCCTCTGCCAGGAAGAAGCCTTTTACTTAAAAGAAACATATAAAAGCCAGATTAATGCTTGTAAATGCACAGGAACAAAGACCTACATTTTTGGAGACTTGTCCTGTGGTCTGACGAAACTGAAATTGAACCGTTTGGCCATAATGACCATCGTTACGTTTGGAGTAACAGGGATAAGCTTGGAAGGCTAAGAACACCATCCCAACTGTGAAACAAGGTGGTGGCAGCATCATGTTGTGGGGTTTTGCTGCAGGAGGGACTGGTGCACTTCACAAAATAGATGGCATCATGAAGAAAGAAGATTATGTGGCAATACTGAAGCAACATCTCGGGAATCAGCCAAAAGTTAAATCTGGGCAGAAGGGGTCTTCCAGATGGACAATGACCGAAGCATACTGCCTACTGGTTACAAAGGGGCTTAAGGTAACAAGCAAATTTTTTTGGAGGGCATCACAAAGCCCTGATCTCAATCATATTGAAATTTATGGGCAAAGCTGAAAAGGCAGGTGCAGCAGCGACTACAAACATGGCTCAGTTACACCAGTTCTGTCGAGAGAGAATTGGCCAAAATTCCTCCCAAACTTTTGAGAAGCTTGTGGAAGGATTTTCCTAAACTTTTGACCCAAGTCATACAGTTTAAAGGGAATATGCACCAATTTTTTTTTTTTTATTATTAAACGCAAGCCTGATCCAAATTCTTTTCCTCTTTGGGCCCTTTTTATTTCCCGATTGTAGATTCTCAATTCGCCCCTATATAAGATTGTTGGGAAGACATTCTTGCTTGCACTGCTTTAACAGCAGTCAAAAGGGGATACTTTACAGCAGCTTCATGCCCATAGGATTATTAAGACAGATTCTGTCATGACGGTATAGGAGAGTTTTCACTGTGAAGTTGGGGAGAGGGGGAGCTGTGACATCTCTCTTGTGACTGGTGGATTTTGTGTTATCTGTCAAAAAATGGTGTCTTCCTTTTAGTGTGACCTGTTTTTTCTGATAATGAGAACACTGCTGAAAAGCTCTTAAACAGAAAGGAAGTGTCAGACAATTATTAGGCCTAGTGGCCAAAGTGAAATCTGCAGGACTTAATTATAATAAAAAAATACTGAAAGTGATATGGAAAATTAAAAAAAACATAACCAAAAATGCCTAAAAAATGTGTTTAACATAAAAATGTGAGTAAAACAATAAGTCATTTTTTGATGACAAATTCCCTTTAAGGGAAATGCTATCAAATACTAATGAAATTTAGGTGAACTTTTGACTTTGCAGAAAGTAATAAAAAATGCCTTAAAAATGCTCTCTCTCGTTTACTGCATTTGGAAAAATTTTAAATAATTTTGGTTCCTAAGGACCTAAAACGGGTAAGGATTATTCTAATTTCATGCCAGATAGTGAGAAAAAACTGCATATGTGCCTTTTTATATAGTGTATGTAAACTTCTGGTTTCAACTGTAACTACACACAGTGAGGAAGCTGCTGGAGCACCCATACTAATAATTATTCCTATTCAGTTACCCCACAGATGTCCCGTGACCCTGCTACTGACTGTATGGAGTCCACATGGCATCAGCTATGTGACCTCCTGGCAGCTACGTCCAGGCAGCCATTTCTATGGACCGTAAATGTGGGCTGTACCTTTTTTATTATTATTTCTAGATAGGAGCCTACTGCACTGGTATAAATTAGGTACGAGAGCAGAATTTTTAATATATGTATTTTTGAAAAGAGTATGATTTTTTTATGCTGTACATAATAAATAAAAAACAACAATTTAAAAATAGACAGTCACTTCAAACAATATACAAATGACATTTTAGATTTGGCACTGACACACTATACTGGGACTCACCATACTGTCCAGTGCTGGTCTGGTATATGGTGGTGGTTGTAGGTGAAGCCGATACTCCCGCACCCTCTTCATTCCGCTTTCCAGTGTCTTCAGAAGAGAGATCTTTCAAGATTTGCCTTGAGAAAATATCAGCAACATTGTCACCATAAATAATAAGACTGTAATAGCCATCCATATAAAAGAGAGCGCACTGGCTGTAAGGAAAGTTTAATACACATAATATGGGGCGGTATTAAGGGTCATTTCACATCTGTGTTGTCACTTGGATTCGTAATCACAATGCTTTGCAGGACCCGTCACCCATTGGGCACCTTTTCTTATTATGGGATTCACCTTTTTAGTGGTTCAAACAGTGCTGTATGTAGTTGTGAAAAGAGCCTTATACAGCACAAATATTCAATGAACTGGTACAGAGGTGAAAAAAAAATGTCAAAACGGGTATCACAAATGAATCAAAACTCATATCAGAAAAAAGAGACACCATTGGGGAATGTCTTTATAGTCAGCCGTGGCAACCTAGAGTAGCCCAAAAGCTGTCTGTATAGTAACTGCGCTGTCACTGCACACGGTGTGTTGCCCTGACAGAAGCTGGTATCATTAGGACAGAGAATGTAATGTATTCATATATAGGAATATGCCAATACATTATCAAGTGAACATGAATCATTCAAACTTTTTGGAGTGTTTTTTTTTAAATTTATTTATTTTACTATACAAGTCTATTTTAGTATTTTTCTAATAAAGAAGGACTTATTAATGTGCTAGATTTTGCAATTATTGCAACTTGGAATTACGGAATACCTGGCTGTGGATTTATAGCTTCTGTACACACAGAGCATTCGTAAACATCAAGTGTTCATTTACGAGACTAAGGTGTGGTGGCGTCTGTATACAGGGGGAGAGCTGATCACCCGTTCAGTTGATGGCAAGGTTGTGATGTATTCATTTTCATTACCCATTGCCCCAACACACACCCACGCTTTCACTAATTATTTTCATTAATTTGACAGAAAACCTTACACATATCCATCATTACTGTCATGGGTAAAAGGGGCAATTTATTCATTTCAAAAAGGGATGATTATTGGCTTTTGGGTCAAGGGTGTCAGTAATTCGGAGGCTGTCCAGTCTGAACTGTTCACATGCTGCTGTGGCGAAAGTGTATCCTGAATGGACAAATGGCAGCATTGTGAATAAGTGATGTGGTAACTGTAGGATCACCGTGCGTCATTAATGTGAGAGGTGAACATCGACTACGAAACTGCACAAGGGCGAACAGATGCTACAGTCCAATTTACAAAAGTCAGATAGAATCCATATGTGATTATTTCTGAAAATAACAGATGCCAAGTAGATTGTAAATCCACCATTGTGAATATGAAAAACTGCAGATTTTAGAAGTACAGAATCTGAGGTGTCCAAATATATTTTCAAATATTACATTTGCAGGTGAAAAACAGACAGTGCTTGCTAATGGTTTCAGTGCTTTTGTGAACACAAGTTCACTATAACCAGGAGGCATCATCTGTGTCTAGAGAAAAGCAGGTTTCTACACATACAATGGAATTCTTTACTGTTAGAGCAGTGGGACCATGGACAACTCTGCCACTGGAAGTGGTCATGTCAATTCACAAACGTTAAAGTGCCCTGGATTATTCGGGGTTTTAAAATATTCAAGTTTTAGTGAAATTTTCTGGAGAAGGTCATTGATCCAGGATTTTTTAAAAAAGGCCGGGTTTTTTTTTTTTTCCCTGGCTTGTAACTCACAGGGTTATTTTCCCTCATCTGGATCAATACTGCTAAAATAACTTGCTGCACTAGATGGATGTCTTTTTTCAGCCTTAGGCAGTGTCTACACTGCACAGCATTACCATCGTATTTTCGGTGCTTTTTTTTTTTTTTTTTTTTAAAATGTGGCGAATATACGATTGTTCGCGCGGCCCCATAAACCAAAAAAAAAAGACGAGAGCATCCCCCAAAAATTCGTCTTTTCCTGCTCGTCTTTTGGGCCCCGTTTAAAAACATGTTTATAATACCCGGCTTTTTTAGTTTTCTTGCTATATCCACCATAAAATTTGTCAAAAAAAACCGAGAAACATCGCGGGTTTTTTGTGAAAAATTTGGGGGGAAAAAAAAAACCACGGCCTGCATCGGAAAAAAAAACCCGCCCTTTCTGGCCGTTTTTTGCCCAAGCAGTAAGACCAATTTTACAATTGGGGGTTCCCATTTTTACCTCCAATTATACAAACTTTTTTTAAAGAAAATTTAAAGCAAAAAAAAAGATAACTTTTAATCTATTTTAAGAAAAGTCTCCCTTTTTATCACCCCTCTATTTTACCCCTTCCTGCTTTCTTACTAGTCAGTCACTCACTTGTAAATCACTAGTAGAATACACCCAGCAGAGGGAGGGTTTTTGGGTTTAAATCTCTAAAATTAAACCCTGCTTATAAAAAAAACAAAAAAAACCACTCCACGTAAAAAAAAAAAATCCGATCCCATTTCATACACACTCTCACCCTGAAAAGGGCAACCCTGACCTCCGCCCTCACTAAGTGACTCTACACAACCCCTCAAGAGGCAGCAGGGATAAAAGGCAGATGGATGACCGTGCTCTAGGACAGGGGTCCCCAACCGCCTTAGGTATCCCCTTCCCCCACGCGCCGGCCTACACCGTTCCCCCCGGGCCGCTGCTTCATCCCGGGGGTCGGCATCTGGTCTGCCGGGCCCCCCAGTAAATCCCCGGCGCGCAACCCCAGCAGCTGCGTCAGCGTACGTTCATTACAGGGGAAAACGGAGCGGTGCATTACCGTCTCTTTCCCTATTCACTGCGATGCGGGTCACTGAAGCATTACAAAATGAGCGGGGGCAGGGGGTGGTTTTGGCAGTGACGTCCACCCCCCGCCCTCGTGCTTCGGCGCGGGAGGGGGAGCTGGCCGAGGATTCCCGGGAAAGGGGAGTGTTCTATTCTTTTTTTTTTTTAATTGTCCCTGGGTGACTGGGGGGGGGTATCTATCACACTGGGGGCCGCTATCACTCTGGGGGCACTATGTTTATTTTTTCCCCCACAGTCAGCTATGCTTATTACCCCTACTGGGGCAGCTATGCATCACTTTCCAATGGGGGCAGCTTTGTACATCCATACTGGGGCACTTTATCACTCTCACTACTGGGGGATTGTGTCATTATACTAAAGGGGGGCTATGTACACTATCACACTGGGGGCAGCTATTTTCCATTATCACTATGGGGGGACTATGTTTCATTATCACTACTGGGGGCAGCTTGTTATTATCATATGGGGGGGAGCTATGTTTCATTATCACTACGGGGCATTATTTTTACACTACGGGGGCAGCATGTTTCTTTCACATGGGGGAGCTAGTTTCTTATCATATGGGGGCAGCTATGTTTCATTTTCACTACTGGGGGGCAGTATGTTTCATTATCATCTGGGGGCAGCTATGTTTTTTATTATCACCTAGGGCGTATGTTTCATTCATCTAGGGGGAGCTATGTTTCATTATCACACTAGGGGCGCAGTTTCATTATACAATCAGGGGGGAGCTATTTTTATTTTCAATACTAGGGGCAGCATGTTTATTTACTACAGGGCAGCTTGTTTCATTACACATAGGGGGAGCATGTTTCATTACCCTACGGGGGCAGCTAGTTTCATTATCCTATGGGGGGAGCTTTGTTTTCATTTTCACACTGGGGGCAGCAGTTTTTTTATACACTGGGGGCAGCTATGTTTCATTACACTACTGGGGGGGCTATGGGTTTTATTTCCCACTGGGGGGAGCTTTTTTCTTTTTCACTACGGGGGGGCTATTTTCATTATCACTATGGGGCACTATGTTTTTATTATCACATGGGGGCAGCTTTTTCATATCATACGGGGCAGCTATGTTTCTTATCCTACTGGGGGCAGCTAGTTTTATTATCACTAGGGGGCAGCTATTTTCATTATCCACTGGGGGAGGGTATGTTTCATTACACTACTGGGGGCAGCTATTTTCAAAATTTTCACTACTGGGGGCACTATTTCATTATCCTACTGGGGGCGCTATGTTTCTTATCATATGGGGGCAGCTATGTTCATTTTCACTACGGGGGGAAACTATGTTTATTTCACACTGGGGGCCCCTTTTTTCTTACACACTGGGGGCAGCTATGTTTTCATTACACTACTGGGGCAGCTATGTTTTTTACCTACTGGGGGGCAGCATGTTTTTTATCACTACTTTGGGGCAGTATGGTTTCATTACACTACTGGGGCAGTATGTTTTTTTATCATACTGGGGAGCTATGTTTCATTATCACTACTGGGGGCAGCTAGTATCCTATCACTACGGGGGCACTATGTATCACTATCACTACTGGGGGGAGCTATGTATCACAAACACTACAAGGGGGCAGATGTATCACACATATGGGGGGAAAAATTTATTTATTATTACAGGGGGGATATATTTTCATAATGAAAGCTGATTACAATGTATATTTTTTACATTTTTAAATTTCTGACCCACAGAAGGGTCAATTTTACGCAGACTGATTATCAGCTCTGTGGGGGCAGCATTATTAATAAATATGACCCACAGAGTGACAATCAGTCTCCAGTTATAAAATACTGGTTACCGCATCTACCCTAAATGACACAGTATACACTTTATTTTTTTTTTTTTGTGTTGTGAGATTTTAACATCCCACCCCCCCCATAACCCCCGCCCCCCAAAACCCCCCCCCCCCCACTGGGCCGTGGAAAAATTGTAGTGCATCAAACCGGTCCCTGGTAGAAAAAAGGTTGGGGACCGCTGCTCTAGGACACGTAGAAAAATGTGCACACTACAATAATGCACGGCAAGGATGGTGCACCTGACAAAATGGTAGATCAAATATCCTGGGGGAAAACATGTTGAAACTGGAATCTCATATCTACAAGTTTTATGAATTGAACAAAATTGCCAGTATTCCCACATTTATTAAAATACACCTTTTTATTTACTTGTTTGAGTAACATTTGGGGGGGGTGCACCATCCTTGCAGTGCATTATTTCTAATTGAAGTGTGCACGGTTTTTCTATTTCTACTACAGCCCAACTCTCTATCCGCTAGTGCCCCTACAAGGATACTGCAGGGTCTCTTAGGGTCAGGGCTCATGTCGTGGTCACCCTTAACAGAGTGAGTGCTCCATCTAGGTAGATATTTGGGGTAAGAATGAAATAAGGTCAAGCTTCTGTTTTTTTTTTAGGCATTATAGGCAGTCCCCGACTTACACCGTTCCGACTTAAATCTGTTCCCTAGTTGCAAACAGAGACTTATGATGCATGCTGGCACTTGTAGTTCCATGTTGCACAGCAGATGACAGCTGTGGAACTACAAGTTCCAGCATGCCACAGCAGCACATAAGGTGAAAATGAGGTGAAATCTTCTAAACAGGGCACAGACAGCAAAACAATTTTAAAAACCCTTCCCTGTATTATCCAAAACTAAACAAAAAACAAAATAAAAAACTTTTGTGCTGGAGTTACATGTAATAAATATACCTGTCCCGACCTACAGACAAATTCATCTCAACAAACCTACAGTCCCTATCCCGTTCATAACCCGGGGACTGCCAGTAGTTTTATTTGAGCGAATTAAACGTTATGTTTTAGTATTACTCCAGATTAGGTTAGGTTGCTAGCCCTGAGCATGAATTACTAGTAAAAGAATATTCGTGTCAAAGGAGATGGGTGAGCGTCACCGAGAGCTCAGGTCACAGCTTCCCATAGAAGTCTATCGAGAAAGGAGGAGGAGGACGAAGAAAGGTAGATTCATAAATATGGTGCTGGCTGTATAACAAGCCTTTTATTTCACCTTAGTGCTGAACGCAGCGCTACACTGCTCCTTACTGCTGTCTAATGTCTTCACTGCTGCTGTGAGTCTCCTGCTCTCCCTTGCTGCCACCTCCCTAGACTTTTATTGGCAGCTGTATCCTGGGATCTCAGTGAAGCAGGAATCTGGACTCCTCCGCAAAATTGATTCTCCTAGTGATAAACGAGTCCGTGCACAGGTCAGAAAGCAGGAGGGGAGGGGAGGGGGGAGGCTGAGAAGTGAAGTAGTAAGCACTTTTCTGTAATACGATATATTACTATTTTTGCTTATACTGTTATACAGAAAGTATATATACATATTTTTATTATTGGATGTACACTAACCTTTGGTTACAGACATACATGTGCTATATTTTTCCTTCTTATATACCAGTTTAAAGAAAACTGGTCGCATAGGTTATGCCCCCCTTGCTGAGGACAGCACAAGCTAGTGAAAGGCATGCTGTTTCCAGCGCTGTGTCCCTTATTCTGTAAGATGCTGTAGTTTTAAAGCATTTACCCCCTCAAATCTTATTCATGACAGGTTTAGCCCGCCACCAAAGGCTAGCCCCGCCCACTGACCGTTATTCACGTTTCCCAACTAATCAATGGTTTAAAAGGTTTTATCAGTTTGAGGGTGGGGTGGGGCTAGCCTTGGGGGTGGCGGGCTTTGCCTCAATGGGCGGGGGAATGAAAAAAATGACTCTGAATGACTTTTCTGGCTGAAAACTGCAGTTTTGAGCTTTAAATGCTCGAAAACTACAGCATCTTACAGAATAAGGGACACAGCACTGGAAACAGCATGTCTGACACTGGCTTGTGCTTTCCTCAGCAAGGGGGGCATAACCTATGTGACAGGTTCTTTTAAGTTGAGAAGTGAGAATTTTGTGAAAATACATTCATAATGACATGGCATAAATGGAATATATAAAATGTACACAAAAAAATAAAAAAGTATGCTTATGTAAAATGAATGAATTCAAGTGGCATCCATTAGTGTAAAGTCCTGATTGACATTTTTACAATGTGCCTTCATTCAGAAAACACGAGGGCATTATTATTTTTTTAATAATATAATTTTTGCAGGGTATGTAAAAAGTGTGAGAATTGACTTGCGGCAGCAAGAGGGTTAAATGAATAAAAAAAAAGTAACAAAGGCACAATATTACAGATATGTGGGTAGCTTATATGAACTATCTATGTAAAAAAAAAAAAAAGTATATAAAATAACTAAACGATCAGCAGTTTTGTGAGATTGTGTAAGACATAAATCTGATGAAAGTAAACCCATCATAGAAAGTGATGGCATACTGCAAGTATCCTGGGAACACAAGAACCACAGCCCAGCTTTTTTCAGTGTAGACAGCTTGATACTTATATCACACTTATATGACAGCTTTAATGGGAACCTGTCACATAGTTTTTGCCCCCCTTGCTGAGGGCAGCACAAGCTAGTGACAGACCTGCTGTTTCCAGCGCTGTGTCCCTTATTCTGGAAGATGCTGGAGTTTTAGAGCATTTACCCCTCAAAACGTATTCATGAGGTGTTAGCCCTGCCCACCGAAGGCTAGCCCCGCCCACTGACAGTTATTCACATGTTTCAAAGTAATAGGTTTACCAGTTGGGGTGGGCGGGGCATGAAAAAAACTGACTTTTCATGACTTTTTTGGCTGAAAACTGCAGATTTGAGCATTAAATACACGAAAACTACAACATCTTACAGAATAAGGGACACAGCGTTGGAAACAGCAGGCCTGACACTAGCTTGTTCTGTCCTCAGCAAGGGGGGCAAAAACTATGTGACAGGTTCCCTTTAACATAGGTGAACTGGGGACAACTGTCACTTACCTATAAGCAGGTCGACGAGCCAAAATGCCACGTGCCTTTCTAGAGGACTCAGTGCTGTCCGTGGAGTCCTGCGCATCATCACTATCTGAAAGGGACGATGCCTACAAAGCAAATAAATCACTGACTATAGCAGCATCTGGACAAAGTGGTACAAAACAAGCCAACAACTGTTAGGCCTCGTTCACGCGGCTTATTGCCGACGTAATTGCGGGACGGATTTCGCCCCACAATTACGCCGGCTGCCGTGCAGCGGGGGCCCGGCAGCTCGCCGGCCCCATAGACATTCACAGCGCTTACACGCTGTAAATAATTGACATGTCACTTTCTCCCCCGCCCGGCGGATTCGCGAAGTGGGGAGGAGAGACGGAATCCATAGTTTTCTATGAGAACTGTGGATTACCGTAATGACAGGGACGGATTTCAGCCGTATTGCAGCGCAAATACGGGGCGCAATACGGCTGCAATCCGTCACAAAATAAGCCGTGTGAACGAGGCCTTAGAGTGAATAAGGTGCCATAGAAAAGAGTCTGGTCCATTAGTTTTCAGGCTACTGTGTCCATGTGAATAGTTACCTGTGATGCAGCAACCTGAGGAGAGTGTATCACAGAGGACTGAGCAGTCTGGATAACGCCTTGTACCTGGACATGTTGGTCCCCGGGCAGTACAACAGTCAAGGGAGTAGTTGTACCTCTTAGCGCCATCTGAAGAAGAAAATAACATCACACAATATGTTATCTGATCGAAACACATAAAACTGGATGTGAGCATGGCTGTATGTACTATTAGGTTCTGGAAGTCCAGTGCTTAGGACAGCACCATGATGGGGATGGAGGGAATGTCAGTGGTTAAAGGGGTTTTCCACTGGATAAAAATCATGTTCTAAATAATAACTCTTTAACCCCTTCCTGATGGACGGTCATAATAATATGGCTCTATGTTTTTTCCTCCTCGCTTTCTGAAAGCCATAACTTTTTATTTTTCCACCTGCATAGACATTAGGGTTTTTATTTTGTGGAGCAATACTTACTTTCTAGTGATGTTATTCATATTACCACAGACTATACTGAGAAACTGCCCCAAAAAATTCTAAGTGGGGCAAAATGTGAAGAAAAAAAAAAAAAATCGTACTTACGCCATGTTCGCGGGTGTTTCGCTTTTACGGCGTTCATTCTTCGGTAAAAACGATGCATTATCTGTATTCTACAGGTTGATACGCATCCGCCAATAGCAAACATGTATGGTCTCCGTTATGTTTTGATGCCGTAAAAAACAGGGCTGTTGAGTCGGAGTCGGGGAGTCGGTGGCTATTTTGGGAGTCGGAGTCGTCATAAAAGGGACAGACTCCGACTCCCAAAATATATAAGTTGGTCCAGTTAGTTCGATGCAAAGAACAAGAGGCATTGGGTCCGGCCAGTGCTGCTGCTCCCATATCTTCAGCCTCATCACATGAGGAGTGTAATTGATGACAGGGAGCAGGCAAAGCACTGCCCCCAGGGGAGAAAATCCCGCCCCCAGGGCAAACAAATTTCATCAAAATTTTTCACCTGCTTTCAAAAGAAGTAGCAGAGATCAACCATTCATCAATACTGACTGTGGCTGAGGCAATTCCTTTATACCCTGACATTGTTAGAGATGTTGGCCCTGTGGTCACTGCTTTGCCCCCAAGTTAGTGTAGAGAGGCCGTTCTCTAGGCTGGAAATAATGAGATCAGATGTGAGGTCATGTATGCAGGATCTGATGGAGGCAATACTATTTCTCAGAACAAATTCAGAGACTCACAAATGTTTCCATGCAGTGTTTCGCAATTTACCATTTTTTGGTGTCCTAAAGTTTATTAGCCATAAATATATTTTACACTGACAAGCAAAATGGTAACAATGTTTTAAACTTTTGAGACTTTCAGGTTCCATATCTCACCATCCACTACAGCTTTGTACATGAGGCTCCTGTAATTTTATATACAGTCATCTTACCTATCTACATAAATTTGACTTGCAAGTATTTAGCATCTGCTTAGTTCTGCAGATTCTTTCCTGTAACTGCATTGTTACTGTTCTGCTTCTAAAAATCTAAATGTTAATTTGTATTATTTTGTTAGCATTTGGTAAATTCACCTTTCGGTTTTCAATACTGCCTGAATCCTTCTGGGCTCTGAATCAGATTCAAGCAGGTCTTAACCAAAATCTGATCCCAGGTCTCTCCTACACATTCCCAATGTTGGTGCAGACTGGGAAATTGGATACAAATACAGCTTTTTCTTCAACTCTACCCACAAGTGTTCAAAACATTGTTACTCTTTTGCTTGTCAGTTTCTGTTCTACCTAAATAGCGTGATTATTGTATCATAAGGTGATAAACAGCCTAATGTTACTATTTTACTACAGTAAAGTTATCACTTAAACATGCGCCGTGTATGAGGGAGTCAGGAGTCGGAGGTTTGGGAAATTGAGGAGTCGGAGTTTTGGCTTGCCGACTCCACAGCCCTGGTAAAAAAAAATCCAAAACATTTTCTATTTTTGAAATTTGCGCCACGGTGCCATTTTCTGCGACCAATAACCTTTTTGTACTAACACCTATGGGCTTGAGTGAGGGGCATTTTTTTTAGGGCTGAAGTGTAGCTTGTATTGTTACCAGTTTGGAATACATGCAACGTTTTTGATTAAACTTATTTAAATTTTTATAGGACGTGAATTGGTGTTTGGAATTTGTTTTCTTCTACTTTTAATATGTTCAGCTTACGGGGCAAATTATGGTATAGTTTAATAGATCGGACTTTTCCGAACATGGCGACACCAAATATGTATAACTTTATCATTTTATTTGTAAAATGGCAAAGGAAGGGGGGGGGGGATTTTAACTTTTAATATTTTTAATTTTTTTTTTAACTTATTTTTTACTTCAACTTTGAGTCCCCCCAGGATGCTTCACCACTAGGTGGTGCAATTGTTTCTACAACCTAACGCATTGTATAAATCAGTGTTTTTCAACTCCAGTCCTCAGGACCCACCAACAGGTCATGTTTTTAGAATCTCCCACAGAACGCACTGACAATAAATATAGCACCTGTGCACTACTGAGGAAAGGCGGAAAACTTGAGAGGGTGGTGGGTGTTGAGGACTGGAGTTGGGAGAGACGGGTATCACAATGCATTCGGGAGTAGAAAGATGGCGGTTTCCCATACTTCCTGCCTGGGGCTGGAAATGGGGGAAATCGAAAACTTGGCCGCGATGGAAGCCTTCACAAGGCTTCCAGCTGCCATGTTGACCGATTGGGACACAGTGATCTCCCCGCTGATGTTCTGATCAGAGTGAGAAATGGTGCCCGACACAGTTTCTCATTCTTTTAGACACCGCAGACATCTTTGCCGCAGCATCTAAGGGGTTAAACAGTGAGGGGGGGGGGTATTTAAAGCTATAGAACAGACCAGAAATCTAACACTTAAAGGGACCCTGTCACAGATTATGCCCCCCTTGCTGAGGGCAGCACAAGCCATTGACAGACCTGCTGTTTCCAGCGCCGTGTCCCTTATTCTGTAAGATGCTGGTGTTTTAGAGCATTTACCCCTCAAATCTTGTTCTTGAGCAGGTGTTAGCCCCGCCCACCAATGGCTAGCCCCACCCACCTGAGTTATTCACATGTTTCTACCTATTCAAAGTAATAGGTTTATCAGTTGAGGTGGGCGGGGTTTGAAAAAAAAACAGGCTCTTTGTAGGACTCTTTTCTGGCTGGAAACAGCAGGTCTGAGCATTAAATACTCGAAAACTGCAGCATCTTACAGACTAAGGGACACAGCACTGGGAACAGCAGGTCTGACACTAACTTGTGCTGTCCTCAGCCTGGGGGGCATCACCTATGTGACAGGTTCTCTTTAATGAGGATTACTGCTCCCATTCAACACATGATAATCCCACCATATCCAATGTGCTCAGTGCAGCAGCCATATAACAGGGATCTGTGCAACACGGCCAAAAAAAAAAAAAAAAAGGAAAATTCCTTTCACGTACTGATGGGTGACAATGCAAGAAGAGGTCATCTTACCTGTTGAGAGAGTGATGCCTGGAAGGCTGAAGCTGGAAAAGAAATGGTCGATACTGCTTCTGAATGATCTGTTTTCTTAGACACCTCTTCCATAATAAGCTGTAGCAGAGAGAAAGGGAAGACATTGGTTCGATTTTCAGGCAAAAAATATCAACACCACAATAACTATTATTCTACATATTAAAGAAAAGGCATAAAGTGAAAGCTACAACTCTGATCCCGTTTAACATCTGCACCCCCCCCCCCCCAGGGTTATTCATGCCACAATCACTAGCCCCATTACATAGGAAAGGTCTTGAGAAACTTTTGCAGGTTCAAGAAGATTAGCAGGAAACATATCCACAAGGCTGCAGGTAACATACAGCTCTTATGCAACGGTTGCTCAATAGGTTTAAGTTGCATTATAATTATTGGTGGGTTAGAGTGTAATAATAGCAATAAATGTAAATGTCACACCACCACGTATAATTAAAGCCCACGACTTATAAAAATATAGAAAGGCAGAACAAATATGAACACTCGAAGCTCAAGCTTTCTAATAAAGGGGTTATCCAGCTTTTTTTTTCTTATTAAAGTAATGCGGAGGTAGTAAAAAAAAATAATAAAAATATTAAAAAAAAAAAAATAAAAAAAAAACAGCCTCACTTTCTACTCACCCTCTTGGATTTACTTATCACCCATCATGTGGATAATACCTTTACTAAGGATTTAAGCCAAACCAGATAAGAGCACCTGGTTTTGTTGACATCCCTAGGTGATGTTTCAAGGCAAGCTACCTACTGGGGGCACTATAGACTTTCCTGACGGAGTAAAGACAATTTACAAGCGATGTTATACTAAGATATGTTACACCGGGCGATGCATCATTATAACAGGACAAAAGCAATAAAAGTATTTGTTACAGTTAAAATGACAATGACTTTAGTGAACAGAACTGGATTCGGTCTCCTTTGTTCATGTAAGTGGGTCATAAATCCAGTCTGAGATCTTGTGCCAGTGACTGAAATGTCTAGCCCATATTTAAAGGGGTTGTCTCACTACATTGATGCATCCTACCTCACTCCTGTTTTCTTGGTTTCACTTTGAATTCAGGGGCGCGTTTACTGGCTTCTACTAGGCTGCAGTAGAAGCCAGGTCTGTAGCTATAGCGAACAGCACTGGTAGCCTATCAGGAGAGATCAAACAGGTCTGTAGCTATAGCGACCACAGGAGCTGATACAGCCCATACAAGAGGGGAAATCTCAGAATAGGTAGGACACGGTTAATGGACATATATTACAAAGATCTTTAATATAAAAAGCAATCCTTGTAGTGAGACAACCCCTTTAAGGTGGCGAGAGTGTGCGTGTGTGGATGTGAGGTGGCATTCTTACTGGGTCTTTCTATACTCCTTCCTGGATTGCAGTCTCATTTTATCCAATATATAGATTCAGGGCACCTTGTATAGGGCAGAATGTACACATTGGAGGACGTTCATACATATAAGTCAGGCCCGTTGTGTGTTGGGTATGTGGATGCATCTGTTGGCAGGATGTGGACACATCTCCATTTTTAAAGGGGTTGTCTCACTACAAGGATTGCTTTTTATGTTAAAGACTTAGCAAAAACAAGTCCCTTTGCAATATGTGTCCATTAACAGTGTCCTACCTATTCTGAGATATCTCCTCTTGTATGGGCATCAGCAGCTCCTCAGGTCGCTATAGCTACAGACCTGTTTACTCTCTCCTGATAGGCTGCCAGCACTGGTTGTTATAGCTACAGACCTGGTGTCTACTGCAGCCTAGTAGAAGCCAGTGAATTCAAAATGAAACCAAGAAAACAGGACTGAGGTAAGCTGAATCAATGTAGTGAGACAACCCCTTTTAAGTGTTACAAGGGAAGGCCTCAGCTCCCGAAGGCGCAGCGAGAACACGGCAGTCCAGTGCCTGCATGAACGGAGAGGTCATTTGGGAAGATTTCTTTCAGTCTCTTGCGTTTGTGACATACACATTAGTGATCAGCAATTTGGCTTAAGAGGTTTGTGGGGGATATAAGGGACCACTAGGGTCACCCTACTGTTATTCCCAACTTGGAATCATTGAGACTTGGTGGATTTTTTTTCTTTATCTACAACCAGTGAATAGTAATGTTGATACAGGAATGTATTTTTCAGTGAAAGCAGATCGTTCACTGAACAAATCCAAATAGAAGTTTGGCTGCAGATGATGGAACAGATACAAGATATGCCAAGCTGTCTCAAGGTTTAATACACTGCTCTCAGAAAAAATTTTGTAAAAAAAAAAAAAAACCAAACCTGGGTATCCCACCCGTTCCTTAAGGGAAACCGACGGCCACTTTAGGGAACCCCCATCCAGTACGTGGCTGATGACGGCCGCCCTTCCCCCCCCCCCAATGACGGGCCGCCCCTTCCCCCCCCCCCCCCCCCCCCAATGACGGGCCGCCCCCCCCCCCCCCAATGACGGGCCGCCCTCCCCCCCTTCCCCCCCCAAAGAACGGGCCGGCCCTTCCCCCCCCAAAATGACGGGCCGCCCCCCCCCCCCCCAATGACGGGCCGCCCTTCCCCCCCCCCCCCCAATGACGGGCCGCCCTTCCCCCCCCCCCCCAATGACGGGCCGCCCTTCCCCCCCCAATGACGGGGCCGCCTCCCCCCCTCCCCCAATGACGGGCGCCCTTCCCCCCAATGACGGGCCGCCCTCCCCCCTTCCCCCCAATGACGGGCCGCCCTTCCCCCCCAATGACGGGCCGCCCTTCCCCCCCAATGACGGGCCGCCCATCCCCCCTAGAATAGCAACGGTTTTAGCTTTTTGAAGTTATATTAAGTAACAGTTCTATTGAAGTAAGGTTGTGTTTATTTTGGCAGTGATTTTATGATACACGGGTATTGCAGTCCCTCAAGTTACAATGGTCTGAGGATGCAACATTTCCATCCTACAATGGTCTCTCCCGGTACATTATGGAGTGTGGTTTCAAGCTTAGACCCTGCCAGTCCGCAGCACGGGTGATTGATGGAAGATCCAACCAATCATCAGGAACACTTCACTCGTAAAACATCCGTACTACTGAAGCACATGGAGTGATTGGCGGTTTAGTAGCGCCTCTACAGTACAGTGCTACATGTTCTGTACTGCTCTATACATGTGCCAGGACAAGATGCTTTTTTGGGCAACTGGTGAGGGCCCCATCTTCTTCTGGTACATTGTGTACAAAGTACATGACCCAAGGAAGCACCTGTCCTCACCATAGAAAGTGATTTCCAGCAGCTCTAGCAGTCGCTACCGGGCCCTGCAGCTTGAGGGGGCCCAAAAGCCCTTCTGTCACATAAGAAGACACTATTATTATTTATTTTAGAGCGCCCTTAGTTCCAGAGCACTGTACACACTAATGCTATAAATAACACATGGTAGCTGGGGGCCCAATTCCACTTTTTGCATTGGGGCCCAAGAGCTTCAAGTTACGCCTCTGGCTAAATGCAAGGACTTCATTTATCTGTATCAGTTATCTGTTTCATTAGAAGCAATCTCCAATTTGTCCATAGAATTATGATTTTAACATACAATAGTTGTCCCAAAACCAATTAATATTGTATGTCGAGGGAACATTGTTATTTGATGTATGTGGTCATTATCTACAATATATATATATATATATATATATATATATAATATAATATATATATATATATACACACATATATACATACATATATAACAACCACATACATCAAATAATGTTCACATAACACACACACCTTATGCTTGGCCATAAAAAGGCTAACCTATTACAACGACATATTTCTACTTGTGGCAATTTCCATACAGTGCAGGTATATGGAAGATAACACTGGCGCTGTATTTTGTGTGTGCATAAAATACATGCACCAAAACATAAAATAAGATGAATAAAAGGATGGGTGAATCTAGCCACAAGGTAGCTTGTAGTTCATTGCTGGAATGGTCATTGAAAGAGATCCACACGTAAAGTGTGGGTGTAAAATGTCAGCTGTCTTCAATGTTCAAAGTAGCTCCAGAGCTCATAGGGCTGCTTCACTGAGAAATCTTAAAGGGGTTTTACCATGAGGCAATATGCCCACAGCAAGCCGACCATGTATGTGAGGAGGGCGGTGCTCATGGTCGCCCTCTTCATTCATTTCTATGGGAGCTTGAGACTATAGCCAAGCGCACACACTCTGCTATATTTGGACGCTCCCACAGAAGTGAATGACGGCCGCAACCACTGCCCTCCACACTTGCATGCAGGCATGCCTGGCTAGCTGCAAGCAGCCAGTGCAGGGGATTTTCACCCCATGGTAAAACCCCTTTAAAGAGGACAGACCTGACATCACAGCAATGAACTCGGGTTGGAACTTAGGTGGAGATGTTAGGGTAATTCTTCCGTCAGACGCTCCACTGCTGGTCCGCCACTCTTGATGTCTGGGCACAAGAAATGAGAGTACAGATGCATAAAAGCTGAAGGATCATTTCCCACGTGCACAATCGGCTCTGGCCAGTATGGCGCAGCTCCATCAGGTAATCGCATTTTCCCAGGTGGACAAGTGATAGACGGCAGATTATTGGGGGTTCTACTGAAGCAGGATGCAGGGTCCTCACCCATCCTTCAAAGGGAGGAAGGGTCTGAACGGAGCAGGGGCCAAACATGTGCACTGCTCCTCTATTCAAAGAATATGGGACTGATGAAGAGAGCCGAGCTCTGCTATATTAGTCAATCCCACAGACTTGAACAAAGCAGCAACGCGCATGTTTGGCCCTTGCTCCGTTTAAATCAATGACGGAGAGTTGGTACCTCCATTTTAGTGACTGGTGGAGCCCTGGTTGTGGGACCTCCAGCGATCAGTTATCTTGTATCCCACGGATTTAGATAGCAAGTGGCTGTCTTCACCTGGTTTAGCCTCGGGCTACTGTCCTATGCACTTACTTAGGTGCACAAAGCTGTAATGAAGCATCTGCCACCATGTACTGCTGTCACCTGTGACATTATTCAATCACCTCATGAATAGGACGGGTTATTAGACTTTACTCGCGTATAGCACAGGTGCACAAAATAATACGTCAAACTGGTTTCAGCTATAAATATTGGCAGCGCTGCCAACACCGTCATCTGGTGCAGTCTGAACCACCTAGAGAGTACTGCTGTGCAATATAAAGGCAGGATTACCACGGCCTCTTTCCTCCACAATCGCCCCATACACGTCAATGAGCTGGTTTCTGGCATTGCAGCTCAGTTACGTTTACTTTAAGGGGGCGTTCACACAGCGTATTCTGGCACGCATTTCACGCCTAAATACGCCAAAAACAATTATTTCAACAGTTCTCATAGACTTTAATGTAAAATACGCGCCCTCATTCATACAATGCGTATTTGACGCTCCTATCTTTCGGGGCGCCTGAAAAGAAATGACACGTCAACTGTTTCAGGCTTATACTCGCCGTGAAATAATAAAGTGGAGGAGGTAGAAATCTGCCTCTGGCACTACACGTTTTTGTGCTGAAATTATATGCTAGCAAGCAACGTCTGAACATCCCCTGTTGGAGCTGAGCTGCAATACCTCATAAAACCTGTGGACAGGTACAGCACTGTTTCTTTAAAGGGGTTGTATCATTACATTAAATGGTCTTCAGAATAAGGGGACAGTGAAAAAAAGTAACTTTGCAATTGGATGTCATTAGCAAAGCTGTCTTGTTTTCACTGTCTGCCTTATCTTCATTTTCTGTAAACACAGTTCCCCAGTGGATCCCACCTCCTTGCATTTCATTGACATCATCCCCCTTCACTGTTCATGCTCGCTCCAGTCGTCCCCCCTCCTTATGCGGTCTTATTTTGTAAGAGCTGTTTACATACCACAGCCCTTCTATGAACTCAGAACACTGATATCTTCTCCTCTCACAGCTGGAGGTTTGTTACAATTGAATCCAGTCTTCTATGAACTCATCCAGAGCAGCACAGATTCTTTTGTCACCCATTTCTACTGTTTACCAGCAGCCGTGCATTTTAGTTGCACTGAGGCATCACAATTCTGCTGTTTTCTGATTGTAGAAGCAGGTGCAGTGCCTCTGTGGTTCTGCTGGCTGTGCAGAGTGAAATTGTGCCGTTCCCTTACTTTGAGTGAGAGAGGCAGGAATGCTCGCTTCTGTGAATATGACCGGGGCCAGACAGAATGTAATTTAGTAGAGCAGGCAGCCAATGACATGAAAGGAGGTGGGATCCGACCAGCACTGGAGAACTGTGTTTACACAAAACGAAGATAAGGGACACTGTGAAAACAGACAGCTTTGCTAATGACATCCAATTGCAAAGTTGCTTCTTTTCACTGTCTCCTTATTCTGAAGACCATTTAATGAAATGATACAACCCCTTTAAGTGTGCATAAGACCTGCCATTTTGGAGACGCTTTGATCCCATCATACAGCCATCACAGCTTGGCAATAGACTGTTTTGGCTGATAGGTGTGTATATGTATTTTAGGTCCTGCAAATTCACTAAAGAATTGCTTTATACCCATCACTGATGGCACCGAGTGGCCATTTTCCGGCTTGATTGAACATAAAAACAAAACAAAAACATACCATACATATGGGGTTGCTCTGGTGTCCCACATATACTGCAGTTTCTGCGTCGCATACAGAGGACATAGCCGTTTTCTAACATCCCTTAGACATACAGCTGTCTTTACCAAAATCTATGGGCCCATAATTTAACCCCGCTTGACTGGTGAATTTTCCTTCCTCATAGATCCATATCGATTCTGAAACAGACCACCCCAACCCCCAAATAAAGGGGCATGCAGCATTGGCCGCCCACCTATCAGGGCATCAAGAATGTGTGTTACGCAGAGTCAGGGCTACATGGATTTTGGCTATGGAGCTACAGTGCCAGTCAATCCAACGTGCAGGCCTGCAGCTGTCACCCGATCAATCAGCAAGAGGTCTCCATGTAGCCCCGGTCTTCAGAGACCTGCTGTGAGGAGAGATGTCTGGTAACACGCTGGTCACCAGTGAGTAGGTGGAAGCCGCATGCAAGTCACCGCTCTGTAATCCTAGAAATGCTGCTAGCCTTGATTACCACAGTGCAGCACGCTCCATAGGATGCGGTTTCATTTCAAGGAGATCGTAAAGGAATTTTCTGATTCAATATGTTTAAAGCGACAATCCAATTTATCAGAAAAAAATGGGATTGGCCAATCCCCGGCCCCCCACTCCAGACGCTCAGGTGGTCACTCTGGCCTCAGCCATCACACATTACTGTACTACTGGCATCACTGGTTAGGTATAGCAGCATGATGGTTGAGGACACTGACTGGCTGCAGTGGTCATGTGCCAGTCACTATTAAAGGGGTTGTCTCACTACAAGGATTGCTTTTTATGTCAAAAATCTTGCAAAAACAAGTCCCTTTGCAATAACTGTCCATTAACAGTGTCCTACCCTATTCCTAGATATCCCCTCTTGTATGGGCTGCATCAGCTCCTCAAGTCGCTATAGCTACAAACCTGTTCAATCGCTCATCATAAGCTGCCAGCACTGGTTGCTATAGCTACAGACCTGGCTTCTACTGCAGCCTAGTAGAAGCCAGTAAACACGCCCCTGAATTCAAAGTGAAACCAAGAAAACAGGACTGAGGTGAGATGAATCAATGTAGCGATACAACTCCTTTAACCCGTTAAAAGGCCTTAATGACCAGCAAATTATTTTAGTTTTTGCCTCGTTGTGTTTCAACATTCAGAACCTTTTTTGAATGACGCAGCTGTATGAGGCCTTGATTTATGTGGGAGAAGTTGTCGTTTTTGGGGGCATAGCTTGAGTTCACACAAATTGCAGCATTTTTAAAATTTTTTAGTTTTTTTAAAATCATTCATATTTCACACTAAATAACTTGTTAGCTAACTCTACAGGTTATTACAATCGTGTGGATACCCAATATGTACAGTTTTTTGGGGGTTTTGTGTAATGTAGGCACAATCATTTTTTTAATTTTAATTTTATTTTTTTGACACTTTTTTTTATAATCCCATGAAGGGATGACTTTTTTTTTTTTTTTACACTTAGTAATGTATTAGCATATTCATGTATGTTAATACATTAGACCGTGTCATACTGACACAGGCAGCAGTCAGGGCAGCACACACTTTTATACAGATAGCCCTAGGGTTACTTTAGGTCCCCATGACTGACTGTACAGAGGTTCCCCTGCTCTCTGCCCTTTGATTATGCTGCAGTCATTCACGACGGCAAATAAAGGGTGAGGCGTTAAACGCCAGGGACTGGAGGTTTCCTCTGCTTGCAGAGACTGCCCTTTTCCTAGCGCTAGGACCTGCAAAATCCCCGATGTGCTTATAAATTACCTGCAACGCCCGTAAAGTAGAGACCAGAGCCCCCATTGGCGTTTCTATGCTGGATCAACAGTGGGGTAAATAAGCGAGGTTTTGTTGGTGCTAGGACATTGGCTGCGCTTTTTATTTTGCGGTTTTTCTCCTTTAGTTCAGTAGAAACTGCTTTTAGTTACACAGTAGTGTCAGTCATTTTGCTTATCTGCAGCTAAATCCAGGATCTCTCCCTGCTGCTACAGTCATGTGACCTGCAAACACACAGGATGGTTGTGTGACCAGGAAGTCTCTTTCTATGCATCTCTATGGGAGGTTCAAAGAAAGATTTCCTGTCAGCATCAAAACCACAGTGTTCAGCCAGAGTGCAGGTCATGTGACCTAACAGGCTGCTGCGTCAGCCAGACATCCTGTATTCAGTTGCAGGTGAGTAACATTACTGGCCCTATAAAGTACCTAAATGCATTTTCTAATGAACTAAAAGGAGGTGGGGAAAGAAGAGTGCTCCTTTAAGTTGGACGACAACTAGAATTGCACAATAATGAAAACTTCTGCAGCTTTCGGATGTACTCGAAGGGTTGAACAACAGGACAAGGATGCAGATGTGAACATGGCCCAAGGTTCAACCATATCATTTTGTAGTCACACTGGATTTTCCTATTCAGGGCACCCAGGCAGATACTGCATGACCTTACAGATGGCTCATAAGACTTAGGCTATGTTTACACGGGGTCATTTCGGCGTGTACTTGTGCTCTAATATGAGCGAGATGCGTGCCGAAATTACATTAATCCATAGTTCTCATAGAGAACTATGGATTGCGCCCCTCTCCCCGCTCGCACAATACGATCATATTGTACGTGCGGGGAGATAAGTGACATGTCAATTACTTGCGGCAAATACGCAGCACAAGTAATGCATGTCAATGGGGGCGGCTGGCTGCGGCCCCCCCCCCCCCCCCCCCGGGGACATACGCGTGTATTAGCGCGAGCTCCTGAAACACATGATGTACTGCGGTGTGTACTGTACGTGCCGCAGTACATCGTGTGAACATATCCTTAGGGTAGGTTCACATGGCGTATTTCCGGCACATACCTTTGCGCGTTGAAAAACACACTAGTTTACTCCTTCAAATTACATACTTGCAAGCGCGGAATTTCAACAAAAAAAAAAAAACCGCGCACCGGCAGATTTCTGCCTCCAATATCTTTGTATTTCTCGTGACATCAATTATTTTACAGCGCGCACAGAACACGCCGAAAAATCCGCAGCTAAAATAATTGTCGCCTGCACAAGGACGATTTTACACTGCACTCAATGACTGCTGAACGGTAACATGGCATAAAGTGTATTCTAACACTGGCGAAAATTACGTGCCAAAACACGTCATGTGAACATGCCCTTACTTACAAGGCATTCATTCATTTCCAAGCAGGGAATTTCTACACAGCAGGTTTTGATTGGAGCCCAGAAGGCCGTAGACGATGACTCAAGGAGACCACAATCTGATCTCATCCCTTTCCTGTCGCATCAGCAAAAACGCACAGCGCTCGGCATGAGCAACGTCACCCCAAAGCAGAAGCCCCGGCCGCATGTGGGCCAGAGGGGAAGAGGAGAGATGCCATCTTTGTCACTCCTCCTCTTTCTCTAGATGACTGTCAACCTACGGAGAGGTAGGAAGTCCCCTCAGTGTCTGGCTGCACTTTACACTTGAACCCCTTTAGGACAGCTATTTTCAGATTTTTGTTTTTTTCCTCTTCGCCTTCCAAGAACAAAAACTTTATTTTCCCACCTACACACACGAGGGCTTGTTTTTTTGCAGGACAAGATATGATTTTGTAACGGTACCATATAACATACTGGAAACCCCGCAAAAAATTACTAGCACAGTAGAATGTGAACAAAATGCAGTCGTGCCAGTTTTGTTTTTAATGACAATCAAAAACACAACCACAAGGCCATACGTACAGGTCAATGGCTGGACTAAAGACTGAGCCCAGTAGGAGCCAACACAAGCCCCAGTGCTACTTGGAACAAATATAACAAGTACAGATAACTAATGAGCAAACGCTCACACAACCCTTCACTATGGGAGAAACTGAATTATAAAAAACTGCACCTTAAATAGGTACCAGTTAGCACAAGTATGCAAAAAAGCCACAGTTTAAGGGGTGTGTGAGCCTCTACTCAGTTATCAGCACTGGTTGTATCTTTCTCAAGTAGTACTGGGGCCTGTGTTGCCTTCTGCTGGGTTCAGTTTTTAGTCCAGCCATTGAGCTGTAGGTATGGCCTTGTGGTTGTGTTTTTAAGTTAATAAATGTCCCATTTTCCTGTGATTTTTCTGTAAATTGTTAGCGTAGGGACTCGCAAGAAATGAGGAGCCTTGACGGGGCTTGTGAGCTTGCGTATAGTTGCCACTGTAACAACTAATACCTCGAGTGAGAGTTTGTGGAAGTAAAAAAAAAATGCACCAGAAGAGGCTGTTATATACAACATGGACTGATGTGTATGGGGGTCTCCTGACGCTCCCCCACCAGATAATAGCACAGGGGAGAAGAATCTGACATGGGGCACTTCCAGGCCCTTGTGTTCTCTACAGAGATAAGCTGCTTCCCATTGACAACAAATGCATGCTCAGCCGAGCCGAGTGTACATCTGTGTGAGGGAGTCAGGAGGAACCAGCTGAGGGGTATAGAAGGACTATGACACCTACGTATCAGAGAGCTATTGGCTAAATGTCTGACCTCTCAACGTATCCATTGATAATAAGGATCGGGCCTGCTGGGGGTACACCACTATACACACTACATGGCTGATTAGAGGCCACAGCACTATTTGAGCACTGCAGCCCCTCCATGATCAGGATCAATGACAGAGCTCTGTAGCTTTGTGCACTACATTTTATAAAACTCCTGCAGTCATGTCACTGTAACAGGACCAGTTAGAAATAGCAAAGCTAATATGTCAGTCACTGCTAAAGACCCACCCACAGCCTGAAGCTGGCTGTGAACAGGCTCTGTGAAACAGCATGACAACACCTTCAAAGGGGGTTTCTCACTATGCTGCTTCACAGAGCCACAAGCAGCTGTAGATTCATGCATACGGGCTCTTCCTGGTCAGGCAGTGGCTGGTTCTATAGCAGTGATGGGCTTATCAGCTCTGTATTCACAGCTCTTCTAATAGCACTGACATGAGAGCAGGAGATCTTATCTGTAAGTGTGGAGAGCTTCAGAGCTCAAAGTAAACAACAGTAATTAATTTCCTTTGTTTGTTAGGGATAACACACTCTGTTCTCAAGCTGTCGGAGTCCTGTGTGCGACGTTATCCCTGCTATCAGATAACGCAGAGAGAAAGGGGGAGAGCAGGAAGGCAACCCAGAGAACTCTGTGTACACTCAGAGCAGATAAAACCTCGAACCTCATGACAAAGGAAAAATCAAGAGACATGAATTTAGAAAAAAGTCTAAAATTAGCTTTCCCTACATGTTAAAAGCTAAACTTTTTAGTGAGACAGCCCCTTTAAGGATCTAGCCCTACACATCAGATATCTACTGGCTGAACGTCTGAGCATGTAACCTTGATAAATAAAGGGATAGGGGCTGCTGAAGACCACCCCCCGTCTACTACTAAGATTAGTGTTGGGACAGCCCTATAGACAGTCCATAGTTCATTGGAGGCCACAGCACTAGCTGAGCACTATAGCCCCTCCATAATCATTGAGGGTCCCAGAGGTCAGACCCCACAGACCAGAACACCCTAGTGATGTACTCCCACCTCCCACAGTGTTAGATTACCCCATACTCACCTCTCTGATCACCACATTCCAGAGCTCCAGCGTCCCTCACTGATGAGGTCATGGATCACATGATGCTGCAGCCAATCACTAGCCTCTATGGTCACCTGCTGTACATGTAGCTATGTGACTGCTGAGGCCAGATCTGCTGCAGCATCATGTGATCCATGAACGTGACATCATCAGTGAGGGACAGGAGCTCTGGAGCCGTGGTGAGGAGAGAGAGGAAGGATGGGATAATTCTATACGTAAGCACCTCCCCTCCTCTCACAGGGGGGGCGGCCAGTTTCCCCTCCCTCCCCTCCCTCTCTACAGGGGGGCGGCCATTCTCCCCTCCCTCCCTCCTCCCTCTACAGGGGGGGCGGCCATTTTCCCCTCCCTCCTCCTCCTCTCTACAGGGGGGGCGGCCAGTCGCCCCTCCCTCCCCCTCCTCTCGACAGGGGGGGCGGCCAGGCTCCCCTCCCCCCCCCTCCTCTCTACAGGGGGGGCAGCCAGTCTCCCCTCCCTCCCCCTCCTCTCTACAGGGGGGGCGGGCCCGTCTCCCCTCCCTCCCCCCTCCCTCTTACAGGGGGGGGGGCGGCCAGTCTCCCCCCTCCCCCCCCTCTCTACAGGGGGGGCGGCCAGTCTCCCCTCCCTCCCCCTCCTCTCTACAGGGGGGGCGGCCAGTCTCCCCTCCTCCCCCCTCCTCTCTACAGGGGGGGGCGGCCAGTCTCCCCCCCTCCCCCCCCCTCCTCTTACAGGGGGGGCGGCCGTCTCCCCTCCCTCCCCCTTTCCCCTCTACAGGGGGGGCGGCCAGTCTCCCCTCCCTCCCCCTCCTCTCTACAGGGGGGGCGGCCAGTCTCCCCTCCCTCCCCCTCCTCTCTACAGGGGGGGCGGCCAAATCCCCCCTCCCCTCCCCCCCTCCTCTCTACAGGGGGGGCGGCCAGACTCCCCCCCCTCCCCCCCTCTCTTTCAGGGGGGGCGGCCAGTCTCCCCCCTCCCTCCCCCCTCCCCCTTACAGGGGGGGCAGCCAGTCTCCCCTCCCTCCCCCTCCTCTCTACAGGGGGGACGGCCAGTCTCTCTCTCTCTCTCCGGGGGCAGCAGTCTCCCTCTCTCTCTCTCTCTCTAAAAGGAGGGGCACCAGTTTCCCCTCTCTCTCCTCTTTCTACAGGGGGGGCAGCCAGTCTTCCCCTCTCTCTCTCTCTTTCTACAGGGGGGGCAGCCAGTCTCCCCTCTCTCTCTCTCTCTCTACAGGGGGGGCAGCCAGTCTCCCCTCTCTCTCTCTTTCTACAGGGGGGGCAGCCAGTCTCCCCCCTCTCTCTCTCTACAGGGGGGGCAGCCAGTCTCCCCTCTCTCTCTCTTTCCCCTACAGGGGGGGCAGCCAGTCTCCCCTCTCTCTCTCTCTCTCTCTACAGGGGGGGCAGCCAGTCTCCCCTCTCTCTCTCTCTTTCTACAGGGGGGGCAGCCAGTCTCCCCTCTCTCTCTCTCTTTCTACAGGGGGGGCAGCCAGTCTCCCCTCTCTCTCTCTCTCCCCTACAGGGGGGGCAGCCAGTCCTCCCCCTCTCTCTCTCTTTCTACAGGGGGGGCAGCAGTCTCCCCCTCTCTCTCTCTCTCTCCGGGGGCAGCAGTCTCCCTCTCTCTCTCTCTCTACAGGGGGGGGGGAGCCAGTCTCCCCTCTCTCTCTACAGGGGGGGCAGCCCAGTCTCTCTCTCCTCTACAGGGGGGGGGCAGCAGTCTCCCCTCTCTCTCCTCTCTACAGGGGGGGGCAGCCAGTTCCTCTCTCTCCTCTCTACAGGGGGGGGGGGAGCCAGTCTCCCCTCTCTCTCTCTCTCCCCTCTCTCTACAGGGGGGGCAGCCAGTCTCCCCTCTCTCTCTCTCTACCGGGGGGGCAGCCAGTCTCCCCTCTCTCTCTCTCACTCTCTCTACAGGGGGGGCAGCCAGTCTCCCCTCTCTCTCTCTCTCACTCTCTCTACAGGGGGGGGCAGCCAGTCTCCCCTCTTCCCCTCACTCTCTCTACAGGGGGGGGGAGCCATCTCCCCTCTCTCTCTCTCACTTCTCTACAGGGGGGACAGCCAGTCTCCCCCTCTCTCTCCCCCCTCTACACAGGGGGGCCAGGGCCCGTCTCCCCTCTCTCTCTCTCCTCTCTCTACACAGGGGGGCAGCCAGTCTCCCCCCTCCTCTCCCCTCTCTCATCTCTTACAGGGGGGGCAGCAGTTCCCCTCTCTCTCTCTCTCTCTCACTCTCTCTACAGGGGGGGCAGCCAGTCTCCCCTCTCTCTCTCTCTCTCACTCTCTCTACAGGGGGGGCAGCCAGTCTCCCCTCCTCTCTACAGGGGGGGGGGGCACCAGTCTCCCCTCCTCTCTACAGGGGGGGGCACCAGTCTCCCCTCCTCTCTACAGGGGGGGGGGGGGCAACCAGTCTCCCCTCCTCTCTACAGGGGGGGGGGGGGCACCAGTCACCCCTCCTCTCTACAGGGGGGGGGGGCACCAGTCTCCCTCCTCTCTACAGGGGGGGGGGGGGGCCCCAGTCTCCCCCCCTCTCTACAGGGGGGGGGGGGGGGCCAGTCTCCCCTCCTCTCTACAGGGGGGGGGGCACCAGTCTCCCCTCCTCTCTACAGGGGGGGGGCACCAGTCTCCCCTCTCTCTACAAAGGGGGGGGGGGGCACCAGTTCCCTCCCCCCTCTCTACAGGGGGGGGGGCACCAGTTTCCCCCCCTCCTCTCTACAGGGGGGGGGGGGGCACCAGTCTCCCCTTCCAAACTCTACAGGGGGGGGGGGGGCACCATCTCCCCTCCATCTACAGGGGGGGGGAGGGGGGGGCCTATCCTTACAATGCAGTGAGAACCTCTTCAGTTCTTTGTTCCCCAGCACTTCAGCTGCCTCCATACAGAGCATGCGCCCCGGGCAGGGACGTTCCGCCACCACCACCTATGGGTGCCCCCGGCTCCGGGCCGCACGGACACGCTGCAGTCAATGGCCAGATGTTGCCCAAGAGTGCAGCTTCCCCATAGTGCGGAGCAGGGTGAGCGGGAAGAGGCGCAGCCCCCGGGCCTGGCTGCGGACCCCCGGTCAGGTGCGCTCGCCCTGCTCTCCGCTCCTCCTCCGCCCAGGCTGCTGTTTTGCTTTAATTACCTGCGTCCTCTGAACTCACAGCTCAGGGATCCGCTCCAGCCAATCACCGGGGTGAACGTCTCGGGTCCCCAGGGGAGCCGCCTCCTCTTCGGATCCCGTCACAGGAAGAAGCTCACAAAGTCACAGCCACAGCACCGAGAAAGCGCCAAACCCAGCGGGGCCGAGTCCAGGCCGCACACAGCGCCCTCATCCGCGCGGAGGGTACACCTCGCTCGCCGTCCGGTAGGCCTCTGCTTGACGTCAGCGTAGGCCGTGACGTCACTACCATGGTGACGTGCTGCTGGGAAAGGCGTGAGGGAATACCTCTTCCGCTTGGGCGCCCGGATGAGCGGCCGCAGGGGGGTGCAGGGAGGCCGTGCGCATGAAGTGTTACTGTACGCGGCCAGGTTCCACCCCCCCCCGACTCTGTGGCATTGGTACGCTCCCAGGTATGGCTCACAGTCAGCGGTGATCTCATTGTTCTGGAGGGAGGGGGAGCTGCGCCACAGAGAGACGAGCAGTGCGGCGCGGCCTCTTCCAGGCAGGCTGACATCACACGCTGCATGCATCACATTACGTGACACCGAGTCACTGTGACTCACGGCGTCCGGCCCGTGCCCTCACTGCTGCGGGCCTGCTGGTGCTCTGCAGAGGAGACAGAGAGAATATGTGCTGCCAGCCTGCTGGTGATTATATATAGGGAATATGTGCTGCAGCCTGCTAGTGCTCTGCAGAGGAGACAGAGAATATGTGCTACAGCCTGCTGGTGATTATATATAGAGAATATGTGCTGCAGCCTGCTAGTGCTCTGCCGAGGAGACAGAGAATATGTGCTACAGCCTGCTGGTGATTATATATAGGGAATATGTGCTGCAGCCTGCTAGTGCTCTGCAGAGGAGACACAGAGAATATGTGCTGCAGCCTGCTAGTGCTCTGCAGAGGAGACACAGAGAATATGTGCTGCCCGCCTGGGTAGTGCTATGCAGAGGAGACACAGAGAATATGTGCTGCAGCCTGCTAGTGCTCTGCTGAGGAGACACAGAGAATATGTGCTGCAGCCTGCTAGTGCTCTGCAGAGGAGACACAGAGAATATGTGCTGCCAGCTGGCTAGTGCTATGCAGAGGAGATACAGAGAATATGTGCTGCAGCCTGCTAGTGCTCTGCAGAGGAGATACAGAGAATATGTGCTGCAGCCTGCTTGTGTTCTGCAGAGGAGACACACAGAGACTATGTGCTGCAGCCTGCTTGTGTTCTGCAGAGGAGACACACAGAGAATATGTGCTGCAGCCTGCTAGTGCTCTGCAGAGGAGACAGAGAATATGTGCTGCAGCCTGCTAGTGCTCTGCTGAGGAGACACATAGAGGATACAGTATGTGCTACCAGCTTGCTAGTGCTCTGCAGAGGAGACAGAATATGTGCTGCAGCCTGCTTGTGTTCTGCAGAGGAGACACACAGAGGAAATGTGCTACCAGCCTGCTAGTGCTCTGCAGAGGAGACATAGAGAATATATGCTGCTGGCCTGCTAGTGCTCTGCACAGGGGAGGTTACACACACATAGAGAGAATATGTGCTGCCAGCCTGCTAGTGCTCTGCAGAAGGGAGGTGACACATATATATAGAGAGGATATGTGCTGCCACCCGTAGTAATGCCCTGCAGAGGAGATTATATCTCACATGACCAAGTTTCAACCAATGCAATGCTCTGCAGAGGAGATATTACACACATATATTAGAGAATATGTGCTGCTGGCTGTGCTAGTGCTCTGCTGAGGAGCTGTTACTTATAAAATATAGAGCATGTGTTATCAGCCATAGCAATGCTCTGCAGAGGAGATTATGTATCACATAGCTATCAACCAATAGAGTGTTCTGCAGAGGAGATTGCTACATACACAGATAACAGCATATGTAATATCGAATATTATAATGCTCTGCACGCTATAGTATGTGTGGTATCTGGTATCATAATGCTCTGCATACTATAGTATGTAGTATCGGGGATTAGAATACCCTGCACGCTATAGTATGTGTAGTATCGGGGATACAGGATACAACATAAACTCAGCACTCTCACCCATAAAGCTCTCCACAGCGCTGCTCCTCCCTACATCTCCTCCCTAGTCTCTGTCTACCGCCCTACCCGTGCTCTCCGCTCTGCTGATGATATCAGACTACATTCCTCAATCATCCGAACCTCCCATGCCCGTGCGGCACCAATTCTCTGGAATATGCTACCGCGGGCGATCAGGCACATTCACAACCCTCACAGTTTTAAGAGGGCCCTGAAAATACATCTTCACGGTCTGGCCTACCAAGATCCCTAACTGCTATCACACACATCTGTCACTCCCTGCACTTGGGCACTCACAGGCACTTATCTGTATATAGATGTACTGTCAGGGTGGCAGGTTCATCCATTTTTCATGTAAACCACCCCCTATTTATGAAACATGGCTGGACCATTGTAAACTTGGCACTTCTTACCGTATGTTTCACCCATACACCCTAATAGATTGTAAGCTCTCACGAGCAGGGCCCTCACACCTTGTGTCATTTGTAAGTACTTTTAATGTGTAATGACTGTATGTTTACCCTTGAATTTGTAAAGTGCTGCGGAATATGTTGGCGCTATAGAAATAAAGATTATTATTATTATTATAATGCTCTGCACACTATAATATGTGTAGTATCGGGGATTATAATGCTCTGCACACTATAGTATGTGTAGTATCTGGTATCATAATGCTCTGCACGCTACAGTATGTGTAGTATCGGGGATTATAATGCTCTGCACTCTACAGTATGTTTAGTATCGGGGATTATAATACTCTGCACGCTATAGTATGTGTAGTATCGGGGATTATAATGCTCTGCACGCTATAGTATGTGTAGTATCGGGGATTATAATGCTCTGCACGCTATAGTATGTGTAGTATCGGGGATTATAATGCTCTGCACGCTATAGTATGTGTAGTATCGGGATTATAATGCTCTGCACGCTATAGTATGTGTAGTATCGGGGATTTAATGCTTGCACGCTATAGTATGTGTAGTATCGGGGATTATAATGCTCTGCACGCTATAGTATGTGTAGTATCGGGGATTATAATGCTCTGCACGCTATAGTATGTGTAGTATCGGGGATTATAATGCTCTGCACGCTATAGTATGTGTAGTATCGGGGATTATAATGCTCTGCACGCTATAGTATGTGTAGCATCGGCTGTTACAATGCTCTGTAAGGATAGAATATATGTAACACTAGTAGATACTCTGATCCAAAAATGGTGACTGTAATAGACGATGCATCCACCTCAGTTGTTTCACCCTTCCTGTGGTTCCAGCGCTGTCTCTCCCTCCTTCTGTCGACATGGCGTCACTTCTCACCGGCTGATTGGCTGCAGAGGTCACGTGCTTCTACCTATATCACAATTTGGAGCTGTTCACTTCTGAATGGTATTGTAAATTATTGGAGCGTGACCACTGCAGTGAACCAGCGGCCACGATGGGGTCAACAAAAGACCAGGGAGACACAGTGCTTGAACCGGGGGGGAGGTGCGTGAAGCTTTTTTTACTTTATTTTGGGCCCTGGACCTTTTTCAATAACTCTTTACTGAGGTGGACAACCCCTTTAAGGGCAGAGTTCTTGTCCCAGGACAACGACTGCAATCTATACATATAAATATCCATCTGCAGAGTACAGGGCACAGTGGAGTGAGTCTGGATAAAACGTGCCCCTCCTCTCCCCCACTTGGGATGGTCCACATCACTCTGTACATTTCGCTACAACTCTTAGATGTAGATGGACTGTGCATGTAGTAGGAGCCTCTTTCAGCTACACTGGTGAGTGGGTACCATAGTATAGCTCTCCTTTAACCCCCATCCCCTCAGCTGGTGAGTGTGGGGCACAGTGTCCTCTACAGCATAAACAATTAGGTGTAATATCCCCCTCTATTGCCCCACTTATAAAAATGCCTTAGCATGTAATTTAGTCATCCACCCACATGATGGCAGTATTTCTGTTACAAATTGATTTAGGACACCCTAAGGGCATATTCACACGGCTGATTCTGGGACGGATTGCAGCCGTATTGCATTGCAGTGCGGCTGAAATCCGTCCCAGACATTACGATAATCCACAATTCTCATAGAGAACTATGGATTCCGTTCGCCGAGCGGGGAGAGAAGTGACATGCACATTATCCCGTCGGGATACGCGCTGTGAATAATGAGTGTCTATGGGGCCGGCGAGCTGCTGGCCCCCCCGCCCTGCACACGCCGTAATTGCGGGGCGAAATCCGTCAATTCCGGCATGAATAAGCCGTGTGAACATCGCCTTGGGCACATCTATGTATCAGATCAGCCATTATAAGGCTGTGTCTCCACTGCAGAGGATTACAATCGTATTTTCAGCGCTTTTAGTTTTTTAAAAGCACCAAAGATACGATCGCTTGTGCCGCCCCATAGAAGGTAATAGAAAAGACAAACTGTACTCTCCACAGCTCGTCTTTTCTCCGCTCATCTTCTGGCACCAGCGTATTATATAACATGTATAATACGCCGGCGCTTCTAGTTTTCTTCCCGTCTTCCCATGCAATACAATTCCACTTTTATTTGTATTCCATTTACAATAAAAAAAAAAAAAAAACCTTTCGGTCAAAGCTCTGTCTTTTTACACCTTCTGATTTTACCAGTTCCTTGAAGATAATATTTCACTGCAGACTTACCTTTTGCGGGTTACTGCCCGAGTCCGGAGCCACTAACCAGAGAAATAGGCTCTATGCTTTTGGATGTGTTGTGCCTTGATTGCACCACACTGTTAGAACTGTCAGTGAGGTCTATTCATCAGTAAACCTCCTAATGTCATAGAGAAGAATCAGCGCAGGACCTCTTAGTTTTAAAAGGTTGTTGCTTTATTGGAAGATGCGTTTCATGCACCTGGCACTTCATCCAGTTTCATACACATACAATACACTTGGCTTATTTATACGTTTTTCAAAAGAACCGCCAAGATGTGCACGTGGCATCTTAGGTTTTAACGTTACTGATGGAACCTTGCATGCAAACTTTAAAATAATCATGCTTACACTTAAAATCACATATAATCTAAAAATAAGATGTAATGTCTATTACATTAGAAGTTTGTTTAATATATAAAAAAGCTCTTTGGTTCAGTGCATGCTGATATGCGAGTCTCGCCGTCAGCTGTACTATCTGTTGCTCCCGAGATTTATGAATGGAGATCTCAATGTTCGGGGACACACCTAATATTTGGATGTATATTCAATTTTATCTTTAGGAAGCGCTTCTTTTTCTGGGATCACATAAAGAGACAGAAGGATCTGAGCAGCTGCATCCACAGAAGATCTGGGGTTACTTGTCCGAGATTCTTGCTGAGTTCTTTGCAAAAAAACTGCGATTCGGGCCAGCTCAGCAATATGAAAATGCTGTCGGATTTTGGACCTTATTGCTTCTATTTTTGAAAGCATTCTTAGGGCCGGTTCACATGGCTTATTCAAGCCGTAATTGCGGGATGGATTTCGCCTGCAACTCCGGCTTGAATAAGGGGCGGGGGCGCTGCTCGCCGGCCCCATAGACTTTCATTATCCATGGCGCGTATACCGCCGGGATAAGGTGCATGTCACTTTCTCCCCCCTCGGCGGATTCGCCAAGCAGGTAGAAGAGACGCAATCCATAGTTCTCTATGAGAACTGTGGATTACCGTAATGGCTGGGACGGATTCTAGCCGTATTGCAGTGCAGTACGGCGCACAATACGACAGGAATCCGTGCCCAAAATAAGCCGTGTGAACGGCCCTTTACTTTGCAGCATTATATCCACACGTTTGCATAGTCCTGTAAATGACTCGGATGGTTCTCATTCCTAGGTATATTATACATTCTGCATTTCTGCATCACATTCTACAGCAGAATGTCAAAGCTCTGGAGAAGGTAATAGAACAACAAGCACCCAACATGAAAAGGATAGTGCTGTGCTTTAAGTAGAAGGTAGCATTTATTGTAAATATCAGAGCAATATGTAACTAAGGATCTCAAGTCATGCAAAGTATAATTCTAGGTCATTTAAACTGGTAACTACACACCACTAATGGGAGCAGAGGCACATAATAAATAAAAAAAAAAATACAATCTTTAATGGTGAATTATTTTTTAGGTCATTGTTAGGCGGTTCACATTTCCGTTCAGAACCTTCGACCCAGTGGTGAGGATTGAAGCCGTGGAATCCGTTTTACAATGGATGCCTGGTGGAACCTATTAATTACAATGGGTCTGTCGGGTCTTCGCTGCGGTGTCCATTGTCGAGACGGGAAAAATAGCGCAGCAGCCTCCGACGCAGATGTGATCCTAGCCTTAAGCAAAGACCATGCTTCAGATTTTGTTGTCTCACAGGACACCTGCACTTTGGACATGGTACTATACACGAGCTCCCATGTTTTTAGTTTGGAAACACTGTATTCCAACCAGTATTTTGAGTACAGGGATATTTAAAGGGGTTTTCTCACTACAAAGATCCTATTTCAATTTCTGGGGACCGTAAAAATAACCTTCAAATAGGTTTGTATTATGAAAATCTATTGTTAGCGTCATGTTTCATCACTTTTTGGCGTCATTGTGAATTTTCTCCTCTCCAAGGTCAGGCCCTGCCCCCTTCACTGGTATTAGTTGCCGGCTCTTCTGCATCATTTCTGTCCTTCCCCCGGTCGGAATCACGGAATCGTGCAATTCGGTGCATGCTCCTTGTTCCCTTTTCTGACCGCCTCTATGTATCCTCTTACTCATGTGAAATGATTCAGGGCCACTGTGCCTGCCCTGAATCATTTCACAACATTATCAATAACTAGAGCATGCCAGTTCATTCTTTGTCTGATCTCACAGTGTGGGCTGTATACACATAAAAATTAGACACGGCTCCTACAGAGTCCTGCACCCATTGTTCTGCACCCTTCAGAGTCTGTGTCTAATTTGCATGTGTATATAGCCCATGTGATTACACTACAGGGATAATGTGCTGTTGGGCTTATTTGGTGCCACAATTTGAGCAGAGAGGAGGGCCAGGGCAGCCAGTGGGAACACCTTTTCTTACACTGCGATAGTGACTGATACTTTCGCTGCCATTGTCTTAAGCCAACTATACGGGAAAGGGCTTTTTTCAACGGGTATACACCCGTGTTGAAAGCTTTTTTAGGACCCGTCTTGGGGCCCGATTTTTGGTCCCCAAGATGGTTTAAACAATTGATGAGTTATCGTGCTGTCTAGCGAAAAGGAGCAGCATTCCCCATGAGCGCGCGCGCGTGTTTTTCAAAAGTGCAGCTCAGCTCCATCTTGAAAAAGAATTGACAGCAATGTTTTCAAGACGGAGCAGAGCTGCGCTTTGAAACACGCACGGCTTCCTCGTCTGAGCGCCTCTGCGTGTTCGTATAGAAAACAGTGATAATCTCAGTGCTAATTGTTTAGATCAGTCTTGGAACGACAAGCGGACTCCCTAAGATCCTAAATGCGCTTGTTTAACCGAGTGTAAACTCATGTGAACAACCGAGCTTCAATTAGGCTACCAATGGCCTCTTGCGGTTGTTACTGCACTGACGGCTGAATGGAGCACATCCTGCAGTGTAACAGCATGGGCTGTATCAAGGCCGGGATGACCTGTAGGTGGAAGAAGACAAGCCTAGGACCACTAATCCAGGCAGGAGAGGTGTCATCGAGGCATGGATGGGGCTGAATTTTCTGTGGGGGGGGTCATTTTGTGCCTTATTTGCCTAGGGCACCAGACGACCATATCCAGGGCTGTATACACATGCAGAACAATGGGTGCAGGACTGTGTAGGAGCCCATGTCTAATTTGCATGTGTATTACTCTGGACAAGAAGGAAGCAGGTAGATCACCAGAAGTATAATAGGGGGTGGTGGAAGACTCTCTCTTTATCAATCAGAATGGAAAAAATAAACTCCCAAGAGTTAATGGGTCCTAAAGAGTACGGAAAAAGGCTGGAAATTTAGATTTTTCCTCTTTCTTGGTTTCTTATTAATATCTAAGGTTCAACATCAGCCCAGGCGGCCCTAGAGACAGAGATTGTTTCCCTGTGTTGAATGAGTGGCCGTATCCTAGTTCTTCCATCTTGAGATATTAAAGTTTCTATTCTTTCCTGTTTTTTGTGGGGAAAAAAAATGACTTCTGCACTATAATAAATCTGAAGCCACTAAATATGTTTTGTTGTATCATAAATTCAAAATGGACACAATAAATCCAAAGGGAATTTACTGACAAAGGGTTGTTTCATAGTGTCAAACGACATAAAAGACACCATCACATTCCAATACACAGAGATTTTCAAAAATATCGGCAGCAGAAAGTAACAGATGTAACATTAGGCTTCTAGATGCCACGGTAAATGCTTGGTGCAGATTTGAAGGAGGAATGGTGCGCAGCATTGTCCCTCATTCATTTAGAAGCCACGATCGCCACGGCATCTAAGGGGTTCAGTGTCTGTTGTTAGCGGCGGGTATCAGCTGTTATAGCTGGCACACACCGCCTATGGAGTGGACTCAGCGAGAGAGCCCACTCCATAGCTTCTTACTGGCACGATGACGTACTCGCATAAGAGAGGAGATGTCTTTGTTCCATACCTAGAAAATTTCCTTCTTATAGGGAAAAGTTTAGAAGCCGTAGTGAACCAGATCCTAAACATTTAAGAAAGGCTGGGTTGGATAGTAAACATAGAAAAATGGTCCCTTCCAGTGTCAAATTTTTTTGCTATACTTAAGTATCCAAAAGTCCTTTCTACCCCAAGAACAGGAAAGATCTCTGTGCTGTTCGATCTATAATACCCTTTTCCAACCCATGCTGTCCATATAAGAAGCCATGTTTCTGCCGGACCGAATCACAGCCTGTATATCTGGAGTCCAGTAGACCTATATATACTCCTATACCCTCCAGTGGGAAATCTTAAGAGCTTGGAAGGTGAGATGTCATGGGCTAAACAAAAAAAAAAATACTGGTTCCTTAGAATTTGGACAAGAGAGTAGCCTGATCACAGACCTCCCCCATCGTCATAACAGCCAAAACCAGTCCCAAAGGATGGGGAGCCTACCTAAAACACATTATTTCAGAGACGAAAGGAATCAGTGTACAGACAAAATTCCCAAACTTCAGAGAACGATCACCAGGTTTTACTGTTGGCCCTCCCTTTAAAGAGATCAGATGTTAGAATGCTATCGGGGCAATGTGACAACTATTGCACATCTAAACAAACAAGGGGACATGAAGAGCGATGACCCTGTAAATTTGACATACAGGTGTGTTCAAAATAATAGCAAAAACATGAGCTAAGCACAAAATTCTCATAACAGTTTTTATTTCCATGCATTGGGAACATTGCCACTATTTTCTAAATCAAAACACAATGAGAAATGTATAGAAATATTAACTACTTAGGAAATAACAAAAAATTAACATTGGGCTGTTCCAAAAAATAGCAGTGTCTGCATTTGTCTTTACAAACTCAAGATATGTACTCTTAGGATTTAGCATTCCTGTGAATCAGTCACATAATATTTAGTTGTATAGCTGTAGTTTGTTTTTTTTTTAGAACTGCACCACCAGGCTTCACTGTCTTCAGAGTGTACTGTGACTTGAATTCAGTTTGGGGAGTATCTGTGGCCCTTAGAACCAAAAATAACCATTTTACTTTAATTAGTCCACAAAATGTTTTTCCACCTCTCTTTTGGCCAGTGGATGTGTTCTTTGGCAAATTGTATCCACTTCCGCGCAGGTCTTTTTTTGTAACCGTGGGACTTTGCGGAGACTTCTTGCTTATAGATAAGCTTCACACGGTGACTGCTCACAGATAACTTGAGACTTTGATCATCCTGGAGCTGATCATTGGCTGAGCCTTTGCCATTCTGGCTATTGTGCGATCCATTCAAATGGTCATCTTCTGTTTTCTTCCACGTCTCTATGGTTCTGCTTTCCATTTTAAAGCATTGGAAAACATTTTAGTTGAGCAGCCAATCATTGTCTGCACTTCTTTATATGTTTTACCCTCTCCAATCAACTTTTTAATCAACATACGCTGTTCTTCTGAACAATGTCTCTTAACGACCCATATTTCAATGAGAAATGCATGTACAACATGTGCTGGCTTCACCCTTAAATAAGGGCTACTAACTCACACCTGTTTATTAACCGAATGATTGACCTCACTAATTGAACTCCACACTGCTATTATTTTGAACACATCCCCTTTCAAATAATTATTCAAATACGCACCCAAAAACATGCAGACCATGAATGCGGAGTCTGTTGGTTTTCTAAGAATCTACTGCAGCAATCATAAGCCTATGATTAAGGCCTGACTTACAGCCTGAAACACATAAGGGTGTTGAATGTTTTATGTCTTGAATGCCTTTTTCTGCTCTATGTTCTGTTTTTACAAGGACTTTAAGGCCATGTTCACACGGCTTATTTCGCAACGGATTTGCGGCCGTATTTACGGGCGCAAATCTGATGCAAAATCAGTTACAAACAAGTAACGGGCCGTTTTACATTGATTTTAATGGGAAATACGTGTCGTCGTTCAGACGACACTTATTTCCGTTCCGGATTGCGGCCGCAAAAACAATGTGCATGTCAATTATGTACGGACAGATTCACCACCTACAATGAATGGAGATGGTGAATCAGTCGGGAAATCAGTTCCAAATACGTGCCACACTTAGTGGCACTTATTTGAAACTGATTTGCACCTGATTTCGGAACGTATTTACGATCGGCAATCCGACGTAAATACGTTCTGAAATAAGCCGTGTGAACATTGCCTAATAAATTTTATTGGAAACTGAACATTTCCTCTTTTTTCCATTGGCTTATAACTGTATCTAGACTTTAGCACAATGGTATTTTTTTGTGACAAAAAGAAACACTGGACACTGAGCTCCCCAGCGTCCTACTCAAATCCATACATGCAGTGCTTTTGGTGGCAAAAACGTGTTTTATATGATTCACAAAAAGGTATATAGACTTGTAAGTCAAGGTGCTTACCACTTCCCCGATTTTCATTCCCATGCATGTGTAGTTCTTTTAAAGCAAACATATACCCATTGAACTGTCGACCATCAGTGATGAAATGAACATAAACCCACAAAGAAGGTATCGGTACATCTTCAATAAAAAAATATGTAAACTTTATGGACTTTTAAATAGAAGAATAAAGTTTCCATACTTTTATTGAAAAAGTCCCGATACCTTCTTTTTGGATTACAGTTTAATATGGGACTGATTACAACCACAAACTCCATCCACATGACTCCCCTTGAGAAAGTGCAGCAGTGAAACGTGTGTTGGGGTTGTACACTCCTGGTCCTTTTTATATGATTACATGACGGTTAAAGGGGTTGTCTCACTACAAGGATTGCTGCTTTTTATGTTAAAGATCTTGCAAAAACAAGTCACTTTGCAATATATGTCTATTAACAGTATCCTACCTATTCTGAGATATCCCCTCTTGTATGGGCTGCATCAGCTCCTCAGGTCGCTATAGCTACAGACCTGTTCAATCTCTCATGATAGGCTGCCAGGACTGGTTGCTATAGTTACAGACCTGGCTTCTACTGCAGCCTAGTGGAAGCCAGTAAACACGCTCCTGAATTCAAAATGAAACCAAGAAAACAGAACTGAGGTAAGATGAATCAACGTAGTGAGACAATCCCTTTAAGTATTATGTTTCTCTCCTCTATGGAATGAACAGTTTGCTCTATGTACCCTTGCGCATATATTTGATATACAATTGTGTATACTTTGTTGTTGAACCTTATATGGACTCGGGGTAAGTCTAATCTTTTGGGTGTTAGTGTTTTTATATATATTTAACATTATGATTAATAACATTTTGTGATTTTATAACAGTTGATTTGTGTTTTTGGAGTCTACTACATGAGACATTGTATCTCAATTACATCTTTTGATGAGGATAGGCAGGATACAGCCTACGAGGCACAAAGAGAAACAAAATGAGAACTTTATTATTTCTTATCTAACAGAACATTAGATATTTGGTTTTACCATTTGAATACACCCACAGAACAATGGTGGTGTTCCTTGGGTCAGTTGTAAGTAAAGTCAGATGACCTGTTAGGTTGGTTTGCAGGGAGTGTCTTAGATGTTCTTTTCTTGGTACTTTTCTTACTTTTATCTCAAGCCAAGTGGATTTGAAGTCGTCTTTGTATTTTGGTTGATCGTTGGGTCTCCTGTCATATCTACATCTCCATTTCTGTAAGGTGTTTAATTAGACTTGTTTATTATATGTACTCGTTTATGTATACTTATCAAAGGGGTTGTCTCACCATGCTGCTTGACAGAGCCACAGCCAGCTTCTGGCTCACACTTACTGGTCAGGAAGTGGTGAGCCAGGAGTGGGTCTACAGTATTGATGACAGATTAGTTCAGCTATTCCTAGCTGGGCACAAGACTGCAAAGTGCTGAAGGGTTAAATGAGCACTGTCGGGCTAAGGGTATGTTCACAAAGAGCTTTTTAGAACCGTGTTTGGATCCATGTTTCGGACCCAAAACAGATTCAAACACGCGTCTAACAATGTGCAGTGTGATTCATGTTAGTTCCAATGTAAAACATGCATCATCGTTCAGACGAGTGATCGCCGATGTCTGCTTTACCTGCATCTTTCTGATCCGTTCAAAGAATTGACATGTTCGTTCTTGATCCGTTAGACGCAGCAGACACCTTTTTTAAAACTATAGGGCGCGTTTCTGCTGCCAGGAAAATGCATCAAAACACGCACTACTCTTTGGGTACATATCTGCATACGTTTTATGCAGCACTTTTCAATCCGTTTTTTGGATTGAAAAATACCATTAGGACATACACGAATAACAAAAAGCAGGCGGTGACATCACAAAATCGGCCACTGCTGACAGAGCCTATGAGTGCAGACAGAGGAGGGCGATAACCTAGGGAAGCTTGTGTACACAAACAGGAGTTCAGATCTGCTCTAGCTCTTAAAAGGAAGCAAAATCAAAACAGCAATCTAATAATCTTTATTTACCTTTGCTTACCTATTAAAAGTTAATCAACGAGGGGGGCGTGGTTTGCCATGTGAGCGGATAGCAGCACGCTTGCTGAGCTCCGTGCAGGAATAGCCCTAAAACCAGTGAGGACCAGCTTCAAATGACTCCCAAACGGCAGAAAAAAGCTCCTAAGACACCCAAGACTCCTTCTCTGGGGGACATCCCCATCTCAAACTTTTTCACGCCGCTCCAGGACTGGGAGGGAGAAGGCCTCCCCTGCCACACATCAGCGCCATCTTCCCCGGACCGCGGGCTGTGACCGGAAGATTCCAGCAGCTCCAGCTTGAAGAGGAGAGGCAGCCTTGCACAGCTCCCGATAGCGCAGGGGATCATACCTGGAGCATCAACGGACGAGACACAGCCTGGCAGGGATCCACGGCAACCCCGGGAGATACACCCGCAGCCTGAACAGAGCCTCACTGCGCACCGGATCACTTCTCTCCAGGTACCGCAGATGGCAGGGGCGCAGCGACCCGCGCACATTCCGGGGACTCCCGCTCTGAACCTGGAGACGTTTCCAGACACGGAGCAGGTCAGTAGCCCTCAGGGGAACAATGCGCTTCCACCTAGCAGCACCTCGCTTACTGGACCACGCAGACTGACTCATAACATACAGGGAGGTACTCTGGGGTCAACCCGGTGACTGCTCAGTAAATTGGGCCGCAGAGAGCCCACGTTGTGACCACCAAAGTGGGGAAGAGACCGCTCCCCTTCAGGAGCCTGCAACGCTGCAGCTGCAGAGCACTACAAGGGGAGCCACTGATTTTCCTATCCCCATCCCAGCCAAACAAAGGGGCTCCGGACCCGCTCACATGCATGGGTCCCCGAAGACACTATATTCTCCCACAACTGGAAGTCCAACCCAAAGGCCCAATATGGACCAGATCATGAAAGACTCGGGGGCACCTAACACCTCTTTCGGCGCCTCCCATTGCTGTCCGCACAGCACCCAGAGCATCCCCTCCCAGCCATTCCTGAACGAGGGCATATTGCAGCAAAACGTCCCGACGTGGAGTACTAGCTCTCTTGGCTCCACTGTGCCACCCTGCGCTCGACCTGTAGAGTGGACTGAACTCGCAAATCCCTTGGGTAGAGATGACTTTACGCCGCAAGGGGACGACAGGAAGATTTCCCTCCTCCAGAACGAAAACTGGGCCTCAAACCCTGGCTTTCCTTCATGGGAGAATAGCCCCAATCCTCCACCTCCGGCTTCATCTGTACGACTCATTACTCCGTCTTCCCAGGGGAAAGAAACTGGGGCACGCTCCTCAGTACCATTCCCACCTGAAGATGCACTACAAGCCCTGGAGGCACACCCAGAGCTCCAAGCTCTCCTGTCACTCCTTCCGTCTAAGAACGATGTTCAGCAACTTGGTCAAGACCTTCGGAAGGCCTGGCAACAGAAGCTTTAACCCGTTAAGACTGCAGTGAAGGACCTACAAAGCAAATACCAACACCTTGAGACTGCGCAAAATCTACAAATCTCACCATTACATCTCTAAAAGAGTCGATGGCAGCTCAAGAAGAACGTCAAAATCATCTAGCCGTTCAACTAGATGATCTAGAAAACCGCAACAGGCGCAACAATATCAGATTGAGAGGTTTGCCTGAGACGGTGCACACATCAGAACTGATTCCTACACTCCAAAATTCAAATAGCAAAACTGCTACCGCCCTTTTTCACACAGTTCCCCAAACACCGGTACCTTCACTTCATTTCTCCTGCTTGTTACTGCTTCATTACGGCAAGGGATAGCAGACCCGCCCGGAGAGCTGCCAGGTAAGGCTCCAATTCACAACACTTTCATCCAGAAACGGAAAACTCCAGCGGGTCAGCAGTGCTCCACTTTATTCCTTAATCCTTATAACATGACACAGGATAGTGTATAAAAAGTACACTATCCTGTGTCATGTTTATAAGGATTAAGGAATAAAGTGGAGCACTTCTGACCCGCTGGAGTTTTCCGTTTCTGGATGAAAGTGTTGTGGATTCCTACACTCACTAAGCTCTTTTACTATGTCCTGGAACGTCCTGAGGATACCTTTATAGAGTTTGACAGGACACACAGAGCCCTCCGCCCTCAAAGCCAAGATCCTACGTACCCGCATGACATAATATGTAGAATTCACCACTACAATCTGAAGGAGGAAATACTGAGGAAGACCAGGCTCATGTAAACTGTGATGTACAAGGACTCAAGGGTCGGCCTCTACCCGGATCATTCAAAACGCATATTGAGGATGTGAGCAGCTCTAAAACCTCTATTATCCGTCATTCAAGAGAGAAATATCCAATATACATGGGTTTTCCGTTTGCCCTCCAGGTGAAAAAAAGAGACTCTATGGTGTCCCTTCATTCCCCCGCTGATCTTCAGTCTTTCCTTACAACCCTGGAGCTACCCCAAGTAGAAATTCAGGACTGGTTGAACGCCATAGACCCGACGTTCCCTGCACCTATCTATCGGCAACCCGACAGCCGACACACAGCTACTAGATCCCCCAAAGCTCAATGCTCCAAAAGAAGGAGAATCTCAGAGGTTCCCACATTGCATCCTGGTCCACTCCGCTGATCTTCCGAGGGATTTCTATGGAAGCTGTCTTTAATTATTTTTCCTTACAGGGTTCCCATACTTTGAAATGCTGTTTGAAACACTTTTGAAAACGTTTAGCTTATACACTGACTCTGAGATAGCACTAAGTTAGAATCTTTTTTCCTGTTTAAGTCCTTTTCTTCTCCTATGGTCTGTTTCGCACTCCTGCAACACAGAGCTCTCCAGCTGGTATATGCTTCTGGGGTTAAGCATGTGGTTCTCATGTGCTGAACATTCTTTCCCCCCCAATGATACTGGCCATTCTCTGGTTCTGGCCTGCCGCAGTTTCCAGTCTGCAGTACTTGTTTTGGTGGCCTATGTTTACTAGGCTTTGTTGGTTTTCTTTATTGAGTGTTTTCCCCCTGCTTTTTCTTCCTTGCCAGTCGGTGTGGGCTTCCGTGCCGGATATCTCTCAAAATGCCAAATACTTCTCGAGATGTCTAAAATCTCCTTGCAATGTATTCTCTAAAAGTTACATCCCTTAACGTTAAGGGACTCAACATCCCTGAAAAGAGGTCGCAGATCCTTTATCACCTGTACAAGCAGAGAACCCACATACTATGTCTCCAGGAGACCCACCTCTTACAGGATCATGCACAGCTCTTGCGTAGCAGGTATTTCCCTGCCTGGTACAACAGCAGTAATTCCTCGCAGAGAACAAAAGGGGTTGCTATTCTCATCCACAAGAGCCTCCCGCTGCAGGTCTTAGATGTTTTCACTGATACCGAGGTGTGAGGAAGAATTCACTTTATTGCATCCCCCATTCTGTATCTAGTCAGATCACGGCCTTCCCCCACCACAGGACAAGCTCAATTTACATGTTAATCTAGTCAGAACACAGATGGCTCCAGCCTAGGACAAGCTCAATTTACACAGTAATGAAGCCCAGTGTAAATGCCTCTCTGTAGGAAGTCGCCACAGCATGGGGTCAACCCATGAAAGGATCCTCTTTGAATCAATTAGAAACTGAACAAATGCTAGTCCCAGCTTCAAAGACTTCAATCAATCAAACCACGTGGTCGTCTCCGATATTTCAAAATCGATTTATAGGCGATCCGCTCATAATGGTGCATGGCGGGTTCTTATCGCAAAATTATGGAGCTCCCCGTCCGCAAGGCCCATTTCCCGGTTTTCCAGGACGCATGGGACTGAATATCCCGAACCGGGGCCCACAGGTCCATAAGATAAGCAGGGTTTTATATCCAGGCGTCGGGTAGGCCCAGACGGTTCTGATTTGGGACCAACCCGGGTCGTTCTGTGCCAATGCCCTGCCGAGTTATAGTCCATTTTTGGTTTTGGGATCAGAAACTGCATGACCTGAGTGGGAGGAGTTCATAGACCGTCCCAGGGGTGTGTAGGGGGCTGCCAAGTGGGCTGCCCTCGCAGATATAACCCGGGGCCAGGCTTGGCTTTTCCTGTTTAAATCAAGGGGGGGGGTTACCTGAGAGCAGGCCCCCTTTAACAATCACGCACAGCCGGCCACATCTCCCCCCGTCCCCGGCCCCGGGGGCACCAAACCCCAAAACGGAAATTTAAAACTTATTTTTAACTGCCTTTTGTCTGAAATTCCAAATTTTTTCTCTGACCTGTATATTGTTATCCATTTGTACTATTCCCGTTCTAGTGTGCCCTTCAAGGCTAATTAAATTTTAAATTTTTAAATCTGAGTTAGTCTGCCGGATCAAGGGCCCCACACCCCTAATTTTGGTTTCTTTAGTATATACTCCCCAAGGTTTTGGTTCCTGCCCCTCCCCTATAAGGGGGGTTAAGGGAACCGGTCTTTTTAACTAAATGACGAACGGTGGCAGCATTTTTGGGTTTCCCTGGGGCCAGGTGGGAAAAGGGTTAACAGGGGAAAACGGGAAAACGGCTAAACCTTGAGCCCCCCCTATGGGCGCGGAAAACCCCCCGCCCAAAGTTTCCCCCCAAAAGTTAGGCAGTTCGCCCCTCAAGGGGGCCCGGGCGGATAGGTTTTTTTCATCACCGAGGCAAGGGGGGTTTTTTGAAAAATTACAAAACATCCCAGGGACTTTCTTTTTTTAAAAAAGCAAATTTTAAAACGCCCCTAATTCTAATCATTCCCCTTTTCTAGTTTCCTGGACGACAAATTTCGTCCGGGGATTTTTACCCTTGGGGGGAAATTCAACCCTGGTCCTGCCCCCTTCTTGATTCCCCCCAGGTCCCCTCGTCGGTCTCCCCATAGGGTAATCAACAAGCCCCAAGCAATTGTTAAAAGGGAATGCAGCTCTTGATTTTTTGGCGCCTGATGCACCCTGACGAAAAAGATTATACATATTATTCAAGTCCCCACCAGTCTTATAGTAGGATAGATTACATCTTTATCCAGCACTCTCTTCTCCCCAACGCGTCTGACACCAAGATTGATTCCATACTTCACTCTGATAATGCGCCCATTCATTGCTCTCTGGATCTGCCGCATTTCAGACGTCCTCCGTTTGCATGGAGGCTGAATGAGTCTCTTTTGCAGGATGCCCTCTGCATGCAGGAGATACAATAAAGTATCCTGGAGTTTCAGACTTCTCATGAGTCGGATACTACCTCTCCCCAAATCCGCTGGGAAGCGTTGAAGTGCGTCCTGCGGGGGCTGTTTAAAGAAGAAACGGGAAAACGTCTGAAAGCGTTTCTGGCCTATAAACTTGAATCTTTGCTGATGGAGCTGAAGAATGCCGAGTTGTCGCACAAGACGGCGTGCTCTGAAACCGGTCTCAGAGAGTTGATCCGTCTGCGACAGGAGATTCTTACTCTAATGGAGCGCAAACAAATGGTATTGACAGATTTGCGCGGCATCCTAATATGAATGGAGCAACAAACCTGGTAGATATCTGGCTCGGGCGCTAAGGGAGAAGAGAGCTGCTCTTTTTATTTCCCATATAAAATCATCCGATGGACGCAGGTTGTTCCTGACTGAGGATATTTTAGCTGCCTTTCATGAATATTACAATAATCTTTACAACTTGCCTCTGCGGAGAGTGGGAAGGGTCATGGTTCCTCCTTATTGGAATATCTTAAGAAGACATCCCTCCCCCCTCTCTCCGCAGTGGTAGTAGCATCTTTGGAGGAACACATTTACCCTGAATAACTGCAAGCAGATATAGACTCGCTTGCTGCAGGCAAGAGTCCGGGCCCAGATGGCTGTACAGCCAAATTTTTTAAAGTATTTAAGGAGAATCTCGTCCCTCCACTCTTATCTGCATTCAACTCTGTTTCTAACACCTCCCCGTTTCCCTCTGACTTTCTCAAAGCCCACGTGATGGTAATCCCAAAAGAGGGTCGAGATTCGACCCTTTGCCAAAATTACAGACCAATATCCCTTATTAATACGGATGCTAAAATCTTCGCTAAACTTATTGCTATAAGACTAAATCCCTTGTTAGGGAAGCTGATACATCTTGACCAGGTTGGTTTCGTCCCACTGAGGGAGGCAAGAGACAATACTTTAAAAACTTGCCCCTGGATCAACCATCCATGTCACTCCAAGATTCCCTGTATGTTGCTCTCCCTTGACGCGGAGAAAGCTTTTGATCGAGTAGATTGGTTCTTTGTCGGGGGCTCTTTCCGCGCTTGGTCTAGGGCCGTTTCTGTTATCTAAAATCTTAGCGCTATATGCTTCCCCTCACGCACAGATCCGGGTCAATGGCGAAGTATCCAGCCCCTTTCCTATACGCAACGGTACCAGGCAGGGATGCCCCCTGTCTCCTCTCTTATATGCCTTAGTAATGGAACATTTACTCCAGGACATTAGGGCATGTGACTCCATTCCTGTGATACAATGTGGGACCCTGTCTGCCAAGTGCTCTGCATTCGCAGACGATCTCCTCCTATATGTCACTGATCCTCTCATCTCCCTCCCTTTTAGACTGCAGGCCCTGCACAAATTCGGCTCTTTTAGAAATCATAAAGTCAACATGTCCAAAAGCGTAGCATTAAACCTAACTTTGCCCCCGCAAGTAGTCGCACAACTTAGGGAGCAATATTCATTTTCTTGGGCTACCACTTCTATTAAATACTTAGGTGTCCATATCCCCTCTGACCCTTCAAAAATTTATGATCTTAATTTTGCACCACTATTTCACTTAATTCAGGTGGAACTTTCTAGGTGGGACAAAAAAGATTTTTCCTGGCTAGGCCGGATTAATATCTTAAAGATGAATATCCTACCTCGACTGCTCTACTTATTTCAAACAATCCCGACTGTTCTTCCTAAATCTTTTTTTCGCTCCCTACACCAACACATGATCCAGTTTGTCTGGGCTCAGAAACACCCGAGACTTTTCAAGATCCACTTTAATGAAGCCTAAGTCTGAGGGGGGTCTGTCGTTACCAAATACACTATCCTATTATTTGGCGGCAACGGCAGTGCGGGTGCTGGATGTCTTCCTTCAAACGGACGCCAAACTCTGGGTCCAACTTGAATCAGCTATGTTTGGCTCCCCTACTGCAGCCCTACCCTGGCTGACTCCGGCAAAACTCTCAGCCACGTCCCCATGATCACTCGTACTGTAGTTCTTACCGTCAGATCGTACCCCTCCTCTATGCACATCCTCAAACCAGGAGGGCCACTCACTCCCCTTACGGGCAATCCAGGTCTTCCGAACACGCTAAGAATCACAGGTCTTGGTCTGGGTAGAGAAAGGGGGATTGCGCTTATGAAAGATGTGTACTCGGATAACACCGTCAAGTCATACTCTGATTTGGTTGAGGCAGCAGGCGGGAGGGAGTTCCCTAGACTGTATTACTATCAGTTACGCAGCATCTGCTCTGCCTATGGCACGTCTCTCTCTCTGGCCAGAAGGACTTCTATATTCGAGGGGTGGTGTTTGCAAAAATCACATACTAGACATTTACAGACTCCTGACGAATACGGGAGACATCCCAAATTCGCATTCCAACTGGCATGGGAAAGAGAGCTTGCCAGGGAACTCTCCGGCGATGATTGGAGCAGGATTTTTTCCCTGACGCACAAATCTTCTGTGTCGGTGAAGATGCAGGAGCTGAACTACAAATAGTTACGAGGTGGTATAGGGTTCCTTCACTCCTGCACACTCTGTTCCCCGCTGTATATAATCAGTGCTAGCAATGTCACTCAGAGGAGGGGACGATGCTGCATGTCTGGTGGCAGTGCTCAGTCCTGCAGCCCTTCTGGCTTAAAGGGGTTTTGCCAGGAGGAGCCTTATCTGCTAAGAAGCTAATGTAAACAAATCACGGAGCTGAAAGAGAGAGAGAGACCCACACAGCCAGAGCACAAAGCTGCATAAGGGATCGTGTGACATGTTCACTGAAATAATCAAACTGCAACTTGTGGATTCTGTATACAAAAGACAACCGCTTTCTCCACAGCAGCTTGAAAGCTCCTTCATGTTCTCTGTCACAGATAAAGCAGGGATCTAATCACACTACAACTAGTTTATTCTGTATACAAAAGAAAACATATTGCTACCCGGTGCCTTGAAAACTTCTGCAGCTCAGTCTCATCAGATAAGAAGCTCTCTCTGCGCAAGCCCGTCCAGCAGCTCTTGTCAGGCCGTATCTAATACAAACTTTGAAGTAACCAAGGGCATGTAAGGAAGGCTGTAGCTCTCTCAGACTGCAATTTTTGTAATCACATATATTTAGAAAAGTGATTAAATACCCATTTTGGAGGATCTCACGTCAACATTACATCGTGGCAAAACCCCTTTAAGGTTATAGATGTCAGCAGCTTGATAAATGGGGTAAACTTGGAAAATGACCCAGCAGTGCTGCTCCTGTTTGCCTTCCAGGGCCCCATCCGTTCTGCGGGAGGCCGGCTAGTCACAGCTCTGTTAAACGCCGCCAAAGTGGTGATTCCCAGACTTTGGTGTTCCCCAGTTAGCCCCTCTCTTACAGACTGGTTTAAAGAAATTCATAAAGTTTGCGGGTGGGAGGGACTACGGAGCGATTCAATTAGGGACACAGAGAGACTCTACCGGACATGGGGTGACTGGCTTGCTTTCTGTAAGTCTGATGCATACCTCTCTATGCAATAGATGTGGATGTGCGACTGTCCTGATGAACCCAGATGCGGCTTCGGATTGCTAACACCGACTGGCACTCTTTCCCCTGGTTTTGCTACGTTTTTTTTATGTTTTTTTTTAAGTTTACTCATGTGTCTAGATGTTTGACAAAGCCTATACCAAGAATCATCCTACCTATGGTGAACCAATTTGCCATGTTTCGCTCTTTGAGGGGTAAAAGTTTTGATATCCACTCATCCACTTCCCATTCCTCACGCCTCCCCCCCCCCCTTTTTTTTTTTCTCTTCCTTTTCTGCAATGATGGTCCCCGAGGGAGTGGCATTTGAAGGGGATCGTCTTTTCTTCAGTCACTCTATTATTTATACAGTCATGACTCTAACAAGTAATGCTTCTTCTCTATCATTGCATGTTGATTGACTTAATGTCCTGTGATAATGCTGGTCTGACTTCAGACCGAGTATGGTTTACTATGATTGTTACAAAGTGAATCTTAGTTGTGATATTGAAGTTTTCTTGATTGTATTGCCTCTCATTTAAAAATAAAGCCTTTTTGAATGTGAAAAAAAAAAGTTAATCAACAAAATGGGAATACCACTTTAATGTATAGTGTGCCCCACATACCACTGTATTTTTTATTCGTTTTTATTCTTTGTTTTGTAAAAACATGTAATAAAATATGTTTAAAAAAAAAAGAGTTGAAGAAATATCCCTGTTGATCCTCTATATATCTAGATCCAAGATGACAGGATTTTGCTGAAGCGAACTGTTTTTTCACCAAATTTGTAGTGTCGTTTTACCGCTCACAAGAAATAATCCCTTTCTTCTTCTGTTCCAACCCATCTTATCACAAAAAAAGAAAAAAAAAAAAAAAGAAGGATCATATGCTCAAGTCTTGCCATATGACATAAGACACTTAATTTCATTGAATTTCGGCACTTTTGTTCTCTTTTTCTGTTGGTCAGTTGGTATCCTAATGATGATTCTGGCTTCATAGTCATTGTTTTTATTGAACATCTTCAGCTTACATACATATTAGTACAAACGAGAAGATTGACATTTTCCCAGATAACAGTATCATAATACAGTTTAGCAAATGGATTTCACTTGAAGACATTTATTATTTTCTTTTCCCCCTTATTTTACCCTAACCCAACAGTTCAAAAAACAAATAACATTTAGTACAGTTATTAATATTTTTTTCAAAAAAAATTTGGCAGTGTTTGTACTTTATCAAAACCCAAAACAAATCTTATCTAACTCTAGCTCCCCAAAGTTGCATCAATTCTTCCCTAACAGCTAACAGGTTTTGTGCCCTCCTTTCCCTCCTCCCATCCCTGAGGGGAAACCCCTGCATACCCTTCCCCAGAAGAACCCCCAAACCTATTGTATTTATTGATTTGAGGCGTATCCCCGCCTATCTAAAAGGGGACCTACATTTTTCCCCTCAATCTCCTTTTCCCGGGCGGGGCCCTAACATTTGTCTACCCAAATACCATGTGGCACCCAAAACCGTTTTCACTTTCTCCTAGTGCTTCTGGCAATGTTTTATGAATGTGCCCCACAAAGAAAAAATTCTCTACCCCCCCTTTTTTGTGTCAGTAGCCTCTCCCAAAACCCATTTGCACAAAAAATGATTTATCCCAAATATGTTAAAGGGGGGGGGCCCTTAGGCTGTAGCACACTTGCAAAAACTGCTTTACGGGCAGCTGCTGCTTTTAAAAGTAGAAATTTCCCCCCCCTTCCGTCTAGAAATTTTTATCCTTCCCTGTCTAAAAGCTAAATTTTTCCCATGAGGAGTGGGGTGTAAAAGAAAGGTGCAAAGATCCTTTGTAAGCTACACCCGTCCCCAAAAAAACTCCCTTTTTTTCCGGGGGCACTCCCATAGCAGTGAAATAAGTCGGCTGCACCCGACCCACATTGAGCACTATCCGTTGTGAATCTCCCCATTTATGGCCCCCTCAAGGGTGGAGATAAGCGTTTTGCATTTTTTTTAAAAACCTCTCCTGATTTTGGCCGTGGCAAATTTTTGTAAGCTTTAAAACGCCCCCAGTATCACTGAGGCGTCAAAGAGGCACCTAGTCTGCCACTTGGCTTAACCCCTGTTGTCATAATCACATCATCAAAGTATTTGTATATTACGACAGATGGCTTTTTTGAGGTGGGTACGGGCCGTCCTTAAAAATTTTTTCCCAATCACTGGCCTAAGTTGTTGCCTTATTTTGGTGGCATAAACCGCTGCTTGCTGTATTAAAAGGAATGGTATTTTTTATATTTTTTTTTGCAAGTCTCGAAGGGAAAAGAAATTTTTTGGGTGTCCGTAGTACCATGTGAGTATTTTTTTCACGCCCAGTTGTGCCAAAATTCTAAATAAAATTAGCATTTGCCCTTTGAAAGCCCGGGGTTTGACTTTAGGGACAAATTTTGGGGAGAAATCGGGGTTAAAGGGTTTTTGTTTTCCCGATTTTCGCCATCCCCCATAGCATAAATTTGGGGTTTTTTGACCTCATCAGTGGCGATAACCCCAAAAGGGCAGATAACAAAAAAAAGGGGGGAGATAGTGGGGGGTTTTCAATTGGTCAACCCTACTATCTGTGAAAAAAATTTTTTAAAGCGCCCAGTCCCAAAAAACACCCAGCGGGGTCAAGTTGTACAGGCGTATATGGGGAACCCACCCCTCCATTAAGTTTGCGCTGATGAAAGGGGAACGGGGGGATACGCGCTCTTTTCCCCCCCAGAGAATACCTGTACGGGCATTAACATTTTTCTCCTCCCCAGGACGTAAATAAATGGGAGCATGTGAAAGAAAAAAATAGGCAGGGAATCCACCATTTTAATGGGTTACACCTCCCTAAAAAAGACAGCGGAATTTTTTGGTCCACCTCTTCTGGTCTCTGAGAGCTTCCCCGTAAACATCCAGTTCTTCTATATAGGAATCTGGATTTCTAGTTACCCACACCCCCAAATATTTAATTTCAATTTACACCACCGGATTGTATGTGATTTAGCCCATAGGGAATCCCCCGGACCCCTGTAGGAATACCTTCACTTTACTCTTATGGAATCCTATAAAGCCCCTTATCCATCCATCCCAATATTGGGGCCATGTCGCTTGGGTTGGCTATATTAAAAGAAATCGTCCGCAAAGGCCGTGATTTTTATGTCTCTTTTGTGGGAAAAAATTCCCTGTAGAAGGGGGGCGGGAAAAGTGGTACAATAGGGGGTAATGGAAAAATTTTAAAAAAAAAGGCAAAAAGTGGGGACCCCTTTTTTTAGTCCTCTAAAAAAAATCTTCCGGCGAGATTTTGTTATTAATAATAGGGGGAAATATGGAGTTAGAATGCAAATAGTCCTTAAAAACTAGAGAAGAGGGCCCCAACCCTCACGCACAAATGGGGCAAGAAAAGGGCCAGGCACTTTGAAATCCTTTTCTGCGTCCCCGGGTAAGGAGCATGGTAAAAAGGTGACCCCTCCCGGGGCCTTTTAAGCCGCCATTGCTGTTCGCAATTTTTGTGGAACCTATTTGCAATAAACCCATTTTGTAGGGGGGAATAAATTTTGGGCAAGATTTTTTAGTCTGTGGCCAAATTTTAGCCCCAAATTTTTTTAGTCCCGATTTATTAAGGATACGGCCCCGTAGGACCGCAGGGGGGATTTTTTTGGGGGTTTTGAAGTAGTAGGTTCGAGAATCGTGAAAAGACCACCTCCACTGCTCCACATATATATCATTGTACAATTTTTATGAGGGGGGAGTAATTTCTGCGGTTATGGATTTAAAGAACCAGCCCAAAAACCCAACGGCCCCGGGGACTTCCCCTTGCCATCCGTGACTCCCTGCGAACCCCTCCTCGTAATTGCAGCCCCAATTGCTTCCTCTGTACTCTGAGATGCCCGGGAATTCAAAAGAAAACATGAATGATGATACTCTTTGGGTGTCATAGGGATCAGCACTAACCGGGATCGAAAAATCTATAAATTCCCGCTCTTTTCTCGAGGGTCAGTTGTATTCCCCTGAGGTTGGGGCTTTTATGCCGCTATGGAGGGTCTTTCCTCCAAGGTTTTGTACATTTTCCAAAAGTGAGCCCCGTTCATTTCCCATCTGTAAAATTTGTTTGTTTTGGGCCTTTCTGAGCTTTAGCCTCTCCCTGGGGAAAGTGGAAGCATTGTTTTGCCTCTGGAATTCTTTTTATTGCTAATGAGGGGGCTAAAACGAATTTATTTTGGAGTTGTCGAAGGTTTGAATGCAGCTCCTGGGAAACTTTTATTTTGGGTCCTGCGTTTCATGTTTCGTAACCGATGATGTGTCCTCGCATAACAGCCTTCGCCGTTGACCAAGCAGAGGTGTCCTGCCGTGAGCCCATTAACTTCCAAAACTCAACCAATGACCCGGAAAAAACTCCCCGAAGTCATCTGATTATTTGTATCCCGGGGGTCTCCACCCCGAGACTTTGGGAGGAGAGTCTGCCCCCCACCAGATTGTTTTGGGAGCGTGATCAGAAATCACGATGGGGTATGTCTGTCTTTAAATTTCGTGGAAAGAGAAGAGGACGCCAGTGCAAGCTATGCGTAGAATGACCATGCACACCGATAAAATGTGAGGATCTGATGTGGGTTAACCACTCTCCAATAGTCAAAGACACTCAGTTTGGCCATCAAAACACCAGGGGAAAAAGTCACTTGTCAGCCCCCTGACTGGCCTGCATCTGTCAGGTAGGGATTTGGGGGTGTCTGGAAATTTTAAAACGGGGGTTAGGATAGTTGTAAATTTTCGGGGTGAGCTTCAAGGGGACCCTTTTCAGGGCTGTACTCTATCAAAGGTAAAAACATAGGTGGAAAAAACGGGTAAATTTTGAACAGTGTTTTTCTCTTTTTTTCACTGAAAAACCGACCTGGACAAACCCCAAAATTTCCCTACACCGGAATTTCCCCCATGGAATACCCAAACAATTGCCCTTTTTATGTCATGACATTGTGATTAATTTCCATAAATACATTAGAAATTATTTTAATCGGGCCTTAAAGGTTTAACCTTTATTGGGGGGTTATGGTTGTTCTTTTGTTAGGTAGGAAGCTCCCAATACATAAAAT